>OZ023333.1:425000-558500 GCA_964007535.1 Brachyptera risi
AGTTGCCAAGCTCAAGAGCATAATAAAAGAACAGTCTTTGCAGTTGTCGAAGCACACTTCCCCTAACACATCAGTTGAATCATCCCTCAACGAGATGAAACAAATGATGATGGTGCAGGCGGAAGAGATGTCTTCACTGAGAAAGCAACTCATAGAACAAGCAGAAGAAATGAAGAAGCAGGCAAAACGGTATACCAGTACTATAGCAGCACAGGCCAAAGAAATTGAGGACATGAAACAGCTAATTGCGAAGCAGTCGACAACTCCTGCGACGCAAACATCACTCTCACATTCTAAAAGTGATATTACCAAACTTCGTCGTCTATCAAGAGCGAAGAAGACCACAGACCACCAACGAATGTGGAAAATGCAAATCAGCGTGCATCCTCCGTATCTCCATCTCGAGCGGATGAGAGAATGGACGTTGATTGGCAGAAGGATTCCGCTCAGAAGTCACGTGTGAACGAGTTTCGCAAAGATACAAAACCTTATAAGTGATAAATATATTTATTGTCAATTCTATTTTTTTGCGCACGTCTAGACGTTGTTGCAAAGAATCATCATCACAGCATGGCTCTAATACAATGGAACTGCAATGGTTTCAACAGACACAAAGAAGAAATCAAGCTCTTAACATCAAACTTCAAACCGATATGTTTCTTTTTTCAAGAAACGCACTTCAAACCTTGTGACTCTCCATTGATGCGTAATTATAGTTTTTATCGTTTCGATGACTTGACAGGTAACAGAGCCCATGGGGGAGTAGCCACAGCTGTCCATGACAGCTGTCACGTGAGTCCACTGCCGCTAACAACACCACTACAGGCAGTGGCAGTCAGAGTTGCTCTCCCTCAGCCTGTTACCTTCTGTAACATTTACTTTCCCGAATGGGCTCCAGTTACTAGAATAAATCTGGATAACCTTGTGTCACAGCTCCCACGTCCCTACGTTCTTCTAGGTGACCTAAATGCCCACAATAACTTGTGGGGTGACACAATGGTGGATAGTAACCGTAGAGGGCGTCTTTTCGAACAATTCTTCAATGACAACGACTTGATTATTCTCAACAATGGAGAGAAAACAAGGTTTAATGCTTTCAACGGTGAGTTTTCAGCGATCGATCTTTGTGTCTGCACCCCATCTGTCGCACCTCTTTTCAATTTCTCCGTCCACTCAGATCTGTGTGGTAGCGATCACTACCCACTCATCTTGAGAGTAGATTCTCATCAACGGCCCTTGCGGTGTGCGCAGTGGAACTTGCGCCGCGCGAACTGGAGTCTTTACACTAACCATGTTGATTTGAAACACTCTAATAACATACATGAGACTGATAGTAGGACTGAGCATGTGACAGAGGTGATCATTGCCGCAGCAAAAGAGAGCATCCCTCTTACGTCGACCAACCAACGCCACATACCCGTTCCCTGGTGGAACGAGGAATGTAATGTAGCGATCCGTAAGAGGAAACGAGCCCTTCGGATTTTCCGGAAATACCCGTCCAACATCAACCTTATGGCATTCCGGAAACTCCGAGCAAGGGCTCGTTATATAATCAAAACGTCGAAAAAAGCATCATGGAATTCTTACATTTCATCCATTAATGTTCACACACCCCTCACCAAGGTGTGGAATAGAGTTAGGAAGATAGACGGCAAATTCAAAACATCCTGTATATCTGGGTTGAACACAGATGGTGGTCTGATTACCGAGCCCCAGGAAATAGCTAATGCTATTGGGTCCTATTTCTCGGACGTCTCTAGCTCTCACCACTACTCGGCATCGTTCCAGATACACAAACGTGCTACAGAATGTAGAAGATTAGATTTCTCTTCTGCGAACAACGAGGTGTATAACATGCCGTTTAGTGTATGGGAGTTGGAGAACGCGATAACGTGCGCAAGAGACACAGCACCAGGGATTGATGGAATACACAATCAATTCTTGAAACACCTACCAGTTGCCGCTTCAAATGACCTTCTCAACCTGTTCAACCATATCTATTCAACCGATACTTTCCCTGATTCTTGGAGACAAGCTATCCAGGTACCGATCTTGAAACCATCCAAGGATAAGCATTCACCATCAAGCTATAGACCTATATCTCTGACCAGCTGTCTGTGCAAAGTGATGGAAAGGATGTTGAACAACCGCCTCGTTTGGTGGTTGGAACGAAAAAACCTCCTTTGCACAGTACAGTCTGGATTTAGAAAAAATAGAAATACCTTGGATCATCTTATTCGTATGGAAAGCTTCATACAAGAAGCTTTTCTTACGAAGCAGGAAGTGATAGCTGTATTTTTCGACCTTGAGAAGGCATTCGATACTACCTGGCGCTTCAACATATTGAACACCTTATCACAATGGGGTTTCAGAGGCCATCTTCCTAATTTTATCTGTAATTTCATGACCAACCGACGTTTCAAGGTACGAGTTGGTAATGTGTTGTCGGATGATTTCATCCAAGAGAACGGTGTACCACAGGGTTCTGTCCTCAGTGTTACTTTGTTCGCCATCGCAATAAATGGTATAATTCGAAGCGTTCCATCTTCAATCACTTGTTCCTTATTTGTCGACGACTTGGCTATATTCAGTAAGTCAGCGAGAAGTGCTACGATCTCTCGCCAAATCCACCTCGCAATTAGGAAACTAGAAGC
The DNA here is from genome assembly GCA_964007535.1 of Brachyptera risi. NCBI lineage: Eukaryota > Metazoa > Arthropoda > Insecta > Plecoptera > Taeniopterygidae > Brachyptera > Brachyptera risi. The sequence continues at coordinate 427,655 of OZ023333.1, forward strand.
ATGGGAAGATGAAACTGGGTTCAGGTTTTCTACATCAAAATCAACGTGCATGCGTTTTTCTCGTCTGAGAGGCCTGCACCCTGACCCAGATATATATCTTCGTAGAGAACTCCTTCCATTCGCAGAATCGACAAAGTTCCTTGGGCTGACGTTTGACGTGAAGTTGAACTGGAAATCTCACATTTCGCAACTCAAAATCAAGTGCTTCAAGTCACTCAACCTCCTCCGTTATCTTAGTGGTACCAAATGGGGAGCGGATCGCACTACGATGCTGCGGCTTTACCGAGCATTAATACGTTCCAAATTGGATTATGGTAGTGTTGTGTACGACTCGGCACGAGAGAGCTACGTGAAGCCACTCAATACAGTTCATAACACAGGCATCCGACTGGCCATAGGAGCACTCCGTACCAGTCGGGTGGAGAGCTTGTATTGTGAGGCTGGTGAGCCCTCGTTGAAGAGTCGACGAGCATATCTCCTTTGCTCATACGCTTCAAAGTTATTTTGCTGTAAGCGTCATCCTACCTACCAATCAGTAATCAATCCTAGATTTCATGCTCTCTATGAATCGAAACCATTCGCCACCATACCAACTGGGATTCGTTTGAATCATATTTTGGTCGAGGAATCATTTGTTTACCCTCGAGTCTATCCAATTCAATTCAGTGATACCGCCCCTTGGTTGGCTCCACGTCCGGAGTGCTTGATGAACTTGTCATCAAGCACGAAGGCAACCACGAGTGCAGAAGAGTATAAGCAAAAATATCTAGAGCTCTGCACACACTACTCCGGACATGTGAAATACTACACGGACGGATCAAAACTGAACGGAAAAGTTGGCTGCGCATTCGTTTGCGAATCCGCCACTGTCAGTATCAGATTAGGTTCGATGAGTAGCGTATATACAGCCGAGTTGTTTGCAATTGTCATCTCTCTACAGCACATTCAACAACGATTTGAGAAGAGCTTCCTGATCTGTTCTGATTCTTTGAGTGTACTCCAAGCCTTAACTCAAATCTTTCCAACTCACCATCTAGTCCAGAAAGTACAGACACTCCTGACCGACCTTGCCTCGCAGGATGTCAGTGTAGTGTTCTGCTGGGTACCTGGACACGTGGGGATTGGTGGTAATGAGTCAGCGGACAGGGCTGCCAAAGAAGCGACGGAGAAAGAAGATATTGATAACCCGAGAGTTCCTTTCAATGATTTCAAGGCGTATTTCAAACTACTTTTCAAATCTCGTTTTCAAAAAGAATGGGACAGGGAGACCAACAACAAGCTGGAAGAAATAAAGCCTACTGTTAGTGCTTGGGAATCTTCAATCCGAGGTTCACGGAGGGAGGAAGTGGTTCTCACTCGTCTGCGAGTGGGACACACACTTTTAACCCATTCCTATCTTTTCACCCCCGAAAAAATCGTTCCCAGATGTGAAATTTGTAACGAGATTTTAACTGTTAGACACATATTGCTCGAGTGTCGGAAATATACTGCTCTGAGGAGACAGCTTCGTATGGAAGACACAATATCAAAGATTTTAGGGAATAATTCAAAATCGATAGATACCATATTCAGCTTTCTAAGATTATCGAAGCTTTTGGATTTCATTTGACATGCTCGTGGATCTGCGTTAGACGATAAAGTCGTCTTATTACCAGTATCATTTTTCAAACTGCCCGAATTAGGACATTTCCATGTCCGTTCAAGATGACGTGGTTTGTGCAATCATCTTTTACCAGTGTACTGCTTTTGACATTTGATACTTATTCTTGATGCCGATCTTTTGGGATAGACATCAGGAATATTTTAAATCAAACCATATCCTAACATATATCTGTTATGGTTTGTCGTTCCTCCACTCCTATTTGAGGGGGAGTTTGAACTGAGAACAAGTAATAAAACGTTCTCATCCTAGTCCCATGGGTGTGACCCTTTACAGCACACACATGTTCGGTTTCAACAAATTAGTTTTTAACGTCTTTAGACACTTTATACATAGTTTAGTCTTAGTCTTAGTTCAATGTATTAAGGTGTTCTCATCTAAATTTCACTTCCACCTTTATATCACACTTTTCACCTTTTGTTGCAACTTATTTCGACAGGCGCTAAATGACCTCGCTGTCGATGCGCCTTAAAACTCTAATATTCATTCATTCATTCATTCAATATATATATATATATATATATATATATATATATATATATATATATATATATATATATATATATATATATATATATATATATATATATATATATATATATATATATATATATATATATATATATATATATATATATATATATATATATATATATATATATATATATATATATATATATATATATATATATATATATATATATATATATATATATATATATATATATATATATATATATATATATATATATATATATATATATATATATATATATATATATATATATATATATATATATATATATATATATATATATATATATATATATATATATATATATATATATATATATATATATATATATATATATATATATATATATATATATATATATATATATATATATATATATATATATATATATATATATATATATATATATATATATATATATATATATATATATATATATATATATATATATATATATATATATATATATATATATATATATATATATATATATATATATATATATATATATATATATATATATATATATATATATATATATATATGTGTGTGTGTGATGTCTGAAGTTTTGAGGGCCGGTGGTTGATGGTAGGTGTAACTTTGCGGAAAATTGCCCTTCTTTGATGAGTGTTGTTGGTTCTGAAAAGAATATATATATATATATATATATATGTTTATATTATATATATATATATAATATTTAATTCATATATTATATATTGGAATATATATTATATATATGGTTCTCTTTACAGAACCAACAACTCTCATCAAAGAAGGGCAATTTTCCGCAAAGTTACACCTACCATCAACCACCGGCCCTCAAAACTTCAGACATCACACTCACATATATATATATATATATATATATATATATATATATATATATATATATATATATATATATATATATATTCATTATTATAATCATGTACTATTACATGAATTATAATAATTATTATACAACTCAGTGTGTTGATATACTTGTTTCATTTTATTTGTTTATCATGGTTCAAAAATGCGAAAAGTAGACAAACTATACAAACGGTATAGAAACTGTGTATTTCTATAGTTTCGATGCTGTTTTCATGATGGTATCGTTAAGAATAGGCGTAGGCTCTATACTAACAACTTACATCTACTGATTGACATTGACTGAGTGGGCGGTCCGTCAAGCTGCTTGCCGTCGTCCGCGCGGCTTGTTCGATGATTACACAAGGGTTTTTAATATTTTTTTGCGTTAATGCTATGGTAGATATGTAAAATGTTAGAACGTGAATGTCGTCTTCACACATGGAAGTAGTTTTTGGCAAAGTGAAACGTTTCTAGCGCGATAAGTGTAGAAGTTATGACAAGTTCTAAACTCTCAAAAAAACTCGTACCCCCGTTTTTGCCGTATTGTTTTGATTTTGTGTATTTGTGTTAACACAAATTGAATGTTTGAATCAGCCAAATTGTAGCTAATTGTCGAAGCTGTCCCACAGTTTTTTGTTCACGGTCCTGTGCTAGATACAGCAAAAGTTATGATGGTTTCGGCAAAACGCCATCAAAAACCATATTTTGGGCCCAAAAAGGGTTAGAAACCCAAAATTTTCCTTGTCAGTTTTATTTAGGTGATAAAGGGTAAAATTATCTTTCAGAAAAGTCAAACTGACACTTCCTACCCCAATCCGCCGTCTGTTTGTTAACGAAGCACATTTCGTTCAAGTCTCGACCGCTCTATATAGAAAAAAAAATGAAATGCGAAAATTTGTGTGAAACAAAAACAAGTTTTTTATGCAGAGGGTGTTTGGAATGTGTTAGAATTTGTATTTTGTATTTTTTTTGGTTTGTACATTATTGTAGTACTAATTACACAGCTTAACTTGATGTTTGTTCATCAAAGATGACACCTTTAATTCAAGAGTTATAGGCATTGTTTCTAATAGCCCCAGTTCCTTATTACCCCAACCTCCCCTACAATGTCATTAGTGAGTCGGAGGAAGATATTTCCACTGGGCTTGGCATGAAAAAAATGAAAACAAGCGTTAGGCCTAAACAGGCATTTCACAATAAAACACATCTTGGTTGATTGTGCTAAACATAGAGATTTAAGATTTAGCTTAAAAATGGCAGACAGCCTGTCGGCCATACTCTCAAATGATAGCAGAGAAGTGGACAAGGTTCTCCTTTTCCTAAAGCATTCACACTTATTTGACAAGATCTAATCGAACTGTTCTCACCTTCTTTATTCACATGACAATTTCTCACTTTTATTGACATAAATATTAAATCTACGGTGCCAAATGACCTCGTTGTCGACGCACCTCAAACTCAACATTCAATTCAATTCAATTCGCCAACATCAAATTCAAATTATGAAATACCGGTCGTGTAGCAAAAGTTCTGTGAGATTAATTGAATTACGATAAATATGTGATAGAAGAACGCTGAGCACTGATTACCAAAATTTAAAGATAGTATACGTTTAAATTACCTGTTTATCGATCGATTTTTTCCCAACACTACGGTCTCGTAAGACTAAAGATGACTTATATGGAGTTGACGACGAAGCAGGAGGACCATTTTCTATATAAGGTTTAGGCCTACCGGTACCTTTACGCTTATCAGTTTGCTTGTTATCGGTACTCAATTTTGTCTGTGGAGGAAGCTGTTTCTTTTTGGGGATTTCAGATGAACTACCGGTATCCGTGCGCTCTTTTCTCGTGGTGAACGTTGTGGTCCCATGTTTTGAAAATGTCCGCCTTTCATCACACAGGGCAGCCCAATCAGGAATGCAGTTGTAATTAAACTAAGATATTATGAATAGGCCTATATATGATTGTGAACAACTTCAATATAGCTTGTAGGATCAGCGCATTATCTACGCAGCGTCTGTGAAGCGCACATATTTATTGTGTCGATAATGTGGGATGGCTGAGTCTCTCTACCCCTTGGAAAGTCGTCACTCGTTCAAGTCGTCACTCAGAAAGTCGGTGCTTATATATAATTAAATGTATTAATTGCATCTCTACCCCTCGGAATGTCTGTTCCATGCAAACTCGTCCCCCGCTATTTAAATATACGAAAACAATTACTGAAACTGGGTTCTGTGGAAAGTCTTCCCCACCCAAGGTCGTCACCAATAATATTACATCTCTCGTTGCTGTGAGTTTTAAAACTGAAATCTGTTTCAATAATTTTGTGAAGCGACTATATATATGAACACGTGTATTGAGATTCCAGTGGAAACACTTGCGGCAACGAGAGATGTAATATTATTGATGACGACCTTGGGTGGGGAAGACTTTCCACAGAACCCACTTTCAGTAATTATTTTCGTATATTTAAATAGCGGGGGACGAGTTTCCATGGAACAGACATTCCGAGGTGTAGAGATGCAATTAATACATTTAATTATTTATAAGAACCGACTTTCTGAGTGACGACTTGAACGAGTGACGACTTTCCAAGGGGTAGGGATTCAGGCAACCCGAAAATGTTGTGACTGAATTTTTAACCTTCAATCAGTGATTGATACGGACTTGGTTGTAGCTTGATAAACTGAATGTTATAGTAGCCATTGTTATCAAGTTGAATATTATGATGACTGATTAATATAACTTGTCTTTCAATAATTTTGAATTATTTCTTGAATCAACAATTAGGCCTAGGTCGTTTCCTGGCTTGAGAAATTTGGTATATTTTCAACTTTTATAGACCTATAGGCCTGGGTCTACAGGTATATCACCATCTTGTAAACCATTTCAGCCTGAACCAGTTTGCCTAAACCGTTTCACGACCTTGTGGTATACGCAGGCTAGTCATAGAAAAGTATGTGTATTTCACCGTACCGGTACATTCGATCCATACATTCAATCGACTGTTTCAATAATCACGTCATTATTCGTAGGCCTACAGTAGGAGGGTTCGTACGTGTCACACTTCAACAGCAAATGAAAACGCTTACGGTAGGCCTATGAACTATTTTCACAATTCATACGGTTGACCGTACGAATGTACACAGTGATTAGGCCTAAATAATCAAGTCCAGGTCCCTGAAAGTTAGTAACCGTAACCAAGTAGGCCTATAAGATATTGACTATATATATGTATGTGTGTGAGTGTGTAGGCCTAGGCATATGTGTTGGCTGCATATGGACCTAGGTCTATAACTCCTTCCCACTTACCATCATTGACAGAGTATCCGTGCTGGACAGGACTTGAATGCCACATTGGTTGGTTTCTTATTTTTCAAGAAACTAATTACGGCAATATTCAACGGCCAGCTAACAGAAACTATTTTGCCCGTCTTAATCGTTTGATGCATCTGTATCTTCATCCAGCCACTCCATCAAGCCAACTTCGGCACACTGTTCTTCAAAAAAGTCAAAAAGCGCGAACCTAGGCCTAGGCTTTTGACTATCGGTAGGCCTATTGAGAGGCGTTCGAGATGTAGGACTAATAGGCATATCTCCAGGCATGTCTGAACGAAATCACGAAAAGAACGTTACAATGTAAATGTAACAAAAACGGTTGACACAAACGTTGGACGTTCACAACAGAAAAAATTAATAACGACCACGAAGATACAACACAAGGCCTACAACGTTGGTGAAGTGTTTGTTCAGGTCACGGGACTGGTGTCACGGTTAACAGTACACCAACCTTGTCTGTCCGAAAGAGAAAGTGCGTTTGTCTTAAACACATGCATATATAAAACACGGTAGTGAAATTCGAATAAAAGCATCAGTATAAATCAAAATTATAAATACGATTGAATAATTTAGGCCCGGTCTTATGACCTCCCTGTAAAAGTAGCCTGTAGCTGAAGTCCTCTTTTGGCTATGGGCAAGGTAAATTAATCGACCGTCTTGTGACACAAAATAAACCTGCCCATAACTGAAGGGAGCTTTAAATTTGAAGGCAGGTTTTATCGTGCGGTTGGCAACATTATTATGATAAACTTGTGCATAGCCTTCTTGATCGTTCATGCAGACGGCTGTGGAATTCGTGAGTTTTCTGTTTTGTTGTTGTTGAAAAGAGCAAAAGAGACAATGTCGGTGAAACGTGATCGTGGGCTGAATTATTCCTCCGACGATTGCCGTAAATTAGTGGCGATAGTGAGACAATATGCTCATATCATTGAAAATGAAAGAACAGATGGAGCTACATGGAAAGAGAAGGTTAGTACTTGATGGTAATGATGTTCTCATGTGCCGGTCTCATTTACCTCTAACCACACTTCTAGGACATAGGCCTAGGCCTAGGCCTACGGTTTATAAATGCCCACTGGATATGTCCAATTATAGGCCTGTCCTAGGCCTTTCTAGATTAACCTCTAACCACACTTATAGGCTCATCTATATTTACCTCTAACCACACTTCTAGGCCATAATGTGAAGTTTTTTTTGTAATCCTTGACATAGGCATAGGCCTAGGAGTTCAATGCCTAGATCCACTGAAACAACGTTATGAATAATTCATATAATACCACCCTAGTCCCTTACATGTTGTGCTTAAATTACTGTAACATTATGTTCAAGGAAATGGCATGGGAGAAAGTTGCTCGCGATTACAACTGTGGGCAGTTAAATGTACGAAAGGCTGCCAATTTGCGAAGCAAGTACGAAACATTGAAAGCCCGTGCCAGGGTCAAAGTTTCTACAGAGAAGAAATACCAGTATCAGACGGGTGGTGGGCCGTATAATCCGCCAAAATTCAAAGACGAGGATATTTCAGAGGATGTTCTTTCGCTGATTCCGCTTTCAGCGAACGGGCTTTCTTCTCGCAACGACAGTGATGGGATTCAGGTGGTTGGTAAGTCTCTCATGTCCAGTTCCTGACGTAAGGAATATATTTTTTCAATTCACGTTTCCATTCCACAAAGATGAATGAACTGCAGCTGATTTGTAACATTTCTACACCAAATTTTTCTTCAAGCCATAGTGTCACTAAATCGGTATTGGTGTAGCACTTTTATGTTTCAAAGATGAATAAATGTCTGTTTTAGGGGAATGCAGCAGTGAGTTCACTCACATTTCAAGTGATCCAGATGACCCAGATTCTGAGCCTGACACGTCAATGGATCAGGTATGTGAACATGTATATAACAATGATATCTATAGACTTGAAATGTCACCAGTGAGAATTTGATATTCTAAAGACCACTGTGGTTTTAGTATTGTAATTTTTTTAAAGTCTCAAATTTTCCTATTCAGTCGGTTGTGGATTGTCCTCAATACAAATTGTGTGTTTGCTTCTGCTAGTTCCAGGTCGGAGATCACATTCTTCCAGTGGTCTATGCCGTGGAGTGGAGGTTCCCGTCAGTGAAGAACCTGCAGGCAGTTCACACACCCGAACTTCAGACCCCTCTGTGGCAGGGTGTTCCCGAGATCCTGATTTCGTTCAGCCGTGGGATGGCTCGTACACCCCAACAATGCTCAAACGAGCCAAGCATCCGTGTCTCGCCAAACCTGCAGGTTTGTACTGCTAGCTTAATCAGAACTAATAGTAAGCTTCGAAGGCTTCGAGCTCGTGAGCTGATTGTGGCGGAGTTTTCTCACTCTTGTCGCTACTTGCAGCTACGACTGCATCAATAGGCCCACGTGGTTTTCTCTTCTAATGCTTTCCTCAAATTCTCAAATGATATTCCAGGTATTATATTCCTTATTATCGACATTTCACGTAATTCAACATTAGTCATAGGACCTACATAAAGTCAACAAACCAATAGATCACACCCATCAGTACAGTGCGTCGTTAAACCCAAATATATGTATGAACAAAGCAGTCAGCAAAGCAGTACAAAAATAATAATGCAAGAATTAAATAAAATTATTGCAAGAATTTGGTAATTTTTCAGATTCGGAATCGAGGAGTATGGAGTTATCGAGCCGGCGCAGACCAGCATTAATTGAACGGCAAAAAGATGAATCATCCAGCACGAAGAAATTTGCTTCGATGGCCCAGGCTGAGGAAGAACTTGCTTCGCTACGAATGGAGCTCGTCAAGAGAGAGTTTGACGATGGAATGCGTAGAGCTCATGAGCTTCATGAATTAGACGTGCAAATAAAAAGAGCTCAGCTATTGGAGATACAGAATAGATTGGAAATGCAAAAAATTGAACTTGAAAATATGGAAAAAAACAATTAATGTAATTTGAGAGTAATTTTTCTTGTTGTAATGTGGAGAAATGCAATTCTTTTTTTTTTATTAGGCATAATCACGGTATTGGAGGGTTTAACATGATTTCAAAATGAACATTGGCTACGTTAACGTGCCACATAAATTATAAGCCAGTCATTATCAATATTTAATACCCAATCTTATTTTCTTTTCTCATTACTATTTTATCAATTTGGTATTTTCTCTTGTCTCTTTCTATACTCAATCCATAAATATTTATATGGATCATTCAATCACTGGAAATGTTAATAAATAAACATTGAAACATTGAATTCATTATTGATAGACCTATGAGGTTGAATGAGGTTCTACGTTGTAGGCCCAAATCATAATGGAATCCAGAATTTCAAGTCGTAGAATTCACTGCTAGTACATGGAAAGGACAGGGTTGGTCAACAGATCAAGTCTACAGCATTCGTTCGAAATAATGTTCGAATGAACAACATACATTTCATATTCCATAGTATAATATTTTTACAGTATTTAAAAATTTACACGATTATGTAAAACTGACGAAAGTTCAGGATTGGTTCACTTGAGTTTGGTGACATCGTGGCCTCCATAACCCCCAATTCCAGGATTAGGAACAATTATTGCGCACAGGCTTTATAGCATTTGTCCAAAATACTGGACCAACGCGCGTTGCACTGCTGCGTTTCCATTCTCTTCCAGCGCTGGGCTGGTAGTCGGGGAATCTGATCGCCATTGATATCGAGTTGTGGTAGTTGAGGCTCGGGCTCGTTCATATCTATTGCAATGTTATGAATAACAGCACAGGCAGCAATAACATCCTGTACCGTATCGAGTGACAACCGTAATCCAAGAGATAAAACCGGGAAGCGCCTTTTCCACGTGCCATACTGGCGCTCGACAACGCTCCTGGTACGAATTTGAGCCTCATTGAATACCTGCTGTGAGGGATGCTGAGCATTACGAATTGGCGTGATCAGATATGGCTTCAATGTATAACCAGCGTCGCCGAGTATCATTCCCTCCCCAAATTCCCCTGCTTCCAGGCGTGCATGAATCCTCGAGTTATTAAATATTGTCTGGTCATGCGCTGATCCTGGCCACCGGCACACAAGGTCCATTATGCGCATTTTGTAATCGGAAATTGTTTGAATATTCATCGAAAACCATCCATTGCGGTTCCGATAGACTTCTCCATCAACTCCTCCTGAACAAATAGAAAGAAAAAAATTCTGAAGTGTGTAGGCCTACTGATGAATCTAGAATATGTTGAATTATAAACACAATCATATAGCCCACATAGACTGTCGCTGATTGAATTCTGGCTATGAGAATCTTAGTAGTAGGCACTGAATGTACTGTTCAAGTACTGAATATAATAATACTGACCTGGTCCTTGCAGTCGAATATGTGTGCAATTAATTGCACCAAGCACTCGAGGAATTCTGTTCATTTCATAGAAACCTCGGTACATCTCTGTTACTTCTCCTGGAGTTTGCGGAAAGTGTATGAATCTTGGAAGAAGACTAGCTATTGCCCTGGATACTTATTTTATAACAACACTTGCTGTGCTTTTTTGGGTTCCCGCGAAATCGCCGACAGCAATGAGCATTGTTCCAAGAGCGTAGAAGCGCAGTCATGAGTACCTTGTTCATTGGGGAAAGTGACCTGAAACAAATTCATACATAATTGATGTGTTTACATATTGGATTTGGAGCAAACGTTCTGTCGAGCAAATGGGATTTTGAACGGTTGGTTCTTCGATCATTGAAGTGCACCCAATGTTTTCACAATACCATTGAGTTTGCAGTTTGACAATACAGAAATACTATGTTCAGTGTAATACAGTGTGGATTAAACTTACCTATCAGTTCCTGTCTCCAAATCATGCTCAATTTGCTCCAGTAGATATAACGTCGTCTGCTTCGTCAGACGGAATCTTACGAAAAATTCGCCATCGTCCCACTCATCAAAATGATTAATTCTAGGCCGAACTCGTTTCGGTCTTCTTGTTCGTACTGCAGCAATATGCATCAATAATTCGTCATCGGAATCACTTCATCCGACAGTAATCTATTCATTCTTGAACCAGATTGTAAAATATAATAGGCCTGGACCTAGATGAATTCTGGATGATCTTGCCACCACGTTTACCAGTCTATAAATGCAACTAGACTTGTAGTAAAATACGCCTAGGCATGAATATTCAACTAACCTATTATCAGGTCAAGTTGAAAATACAATAACATTTACAATATACCTGAATACTAGTCAAAAATCTCTGAAAGAAAATTATTTCCACAATCTACTTTCAGGTTAGGTTAACTCCACAGCACTCTCAAGTTACCTATAAAAACTAAAACTACCCCTCTTTAAAACTAGCTCGTTATTACCGCTGCCGAGCATTCTTATCCTGCAGTCAGTTGTTTTTGTGAAAGAGAACTTTCACCTCTTCAAATGCAACCGCAATGTTCACCAACATGGCACCAGGCGTCGTGACGATGTGCGAGTCGAACAGCACAGACTAATGTTGTTCGCCAGAAGTCCGCATTATTTCATGTCTAGTCTATACAATAGCTTACCTGTTGATATCAAGTCTATATCTAGTAGTATTCTCTTCAAGTTCAAGGTGAAGAAATGTCTATTTGTCCACTCATTTTACTCTGTACAAGATTTCCTTAACTACCGCCAGGCTCTGGACTAGACATTATTACGCCTATCTGTATTATTCATTGCATTTTTATTGTTATCTTGTATTCATATGATATGTTGTTTTTTATATTGTTTTTTTTACTCAATGCTGACATTTACCATACTGTATCATGTATAGTCGCTGGTAATAAATTATTATTATTATTATTATTATTATTATTATTATAACTTTTGAAGGCTACAAAAAGTCAGCCTTTAAAACTAGCCTTCAAATCTTCCCCACATATAGTTTGAGTGGCCAGTTAAACACTAAAGGCTAGTCATAAGACGGCTCCTAAAATTTATCTTGGTACCTACATTTTAAAGGGAGGTCATAAGACCGGGCCTTAGCCTTGTATTTCCCCAAAGGTGATATTTTAAAGTATAAGACCTTCACGAACTATGAGATATAAGTTTGTTACGTTTCTTCAGGTAAAATGGTCATTGGGTAAAGGAAGGATGTATTCGGCCAGCACGTATAAAATGTTGTCAAATGTTTCAATACAATCATTTTTGAAAAATATAATTGGGTATAAAATGCACACGTATGCCTGATGATGTATTTGATAAATATATGTGTTCGAAGGAATACATTGATAACCCTATGGTTTATTGGATGATTCTAGTCTAAAAATGATAATGCAATTATTACGGCTAGCTGGCCTCATGAGCAGCATTCCATTGCCAGAATAGGCTTGCGCGCGAATGCCGGTGTACACTTTGGTCTAGTCTAGCTTGACATGAATTTATTTCATTTTGTATCTTGGCTTTGTATGTGAATTAGTAGCCTAGTTGTCCCAATGCATCGAAGAGGGCCTTATAAAAGGTATTTACCCATTACCTAGAACTTCCAGGCACACTATTGATAAAAGGGAAAGATCGAACAGGCCAGAGATTGATGGCGATCAAAATTGCCAGAACGAAGTTGAAACTGATATTCCAGTTGAAATTGATTTGGATATGGTAAGATAATATGATCACAAAAGTATATATATTTTATGATTGTGATGGTAAATTAAGATTGAGAATAAAAGTAGAAAAGTAGCTAGAGTATTACTTTTGCATTCCATTTGTACTTTAAACAATCTCAATTATCAAGTCGGCATGGAGGAAACAGTTGAATTTTTGTATACATTTCAGATTGAGGCAAATAATTATATGATGTTTGTGCTAGGCCTAGCTATAGACCCAGTCTAGGCCTATAGCTAGCCTACCATAATGATTGGTGTTTAGTCTCTATACTCAAAGGAGCTATAGGCTACGTTTGAATATAGGTCTAATAATACACTAGGGCCCTATCTACGATGGTTGAATGGATATGGAATAAAGAAAACTACTAGGGCTATACCGGTACTGTAATACTGTGTATTTTTTTCAGAATGATGCTCCCAATGGTCTTATCAATGACAGGGATGAGCTTGTGGTGAATAATGAAAACTCAGTTGACAACGATGCAGGAACTGCAAATGATGATGTTGATGGAGATACTTCTTACAATACTGACGAGGAACAGGATTATGAACCATATGACGAACAACATATACTTCCAGCAGCGGCAAGGCAGCAAGTACGCATTACTTAGCCTTTATCAACAAAGCTTTAAAAATGTATTTGTATATCCTCAATATTTGTAGGCCTATGCCTATCTATGATTTATGAGCCAGCGTACATTTCATTTCGTATAATATTATGTCAAAGCCAGCTTGTTCTATAGGCCTACTGATATGAAACCATCCACAACATAAAACATCAGACACTATTATAAGTAGCAGTGAATAATAATTGTAGGGCTATGCTAAAATATGTAGGCACAAACATAACTTTTGTTTGGCAAAACTGTAGGACTAGAGCTTTAAAGATGCCCATGTACGGTAATACACTCCAACGTCTAGGGCATTTGTTTCCTGAAATTACATTCTGATGTTATTGTAGAATGAACAACATTCTTGGACGAACGTTCTTTTTCAAGGTTTAACACGATAATATGTCTTCTAGCGTACGGATAGGCCTATTCCCAATTCTAAAACCAAAGCACTAGATCAAAATTTGCTTATATGCAATATATATATATATATATATATATATATAAATAATATAGGCCTATATGCAACATATATGCCTGAGCCCTAATATTTTCTTTGTTTTCAGTTACATAAAGTGTTCGATGATTGCCCAGTTGCCAAAGAACAAAGCCATGAACTAGTCATGGCATACTGCATAAAGCACCAACTAACAGATGTTGCTCTTGAAGATCTACTGGCATTAATCGGCTGCCATTTACCAGCAAATGTTGTCACCGAATCAAGATACTTGTTCTTGAAAAAGTTTCCCTGCTCATCAATAAATTCATTCAACTTTCACTTTTATTGTACTGCCAGTACCAACTGTGGTGCGTGCCTGGACAGAGATCGACTTGGACAGAACGGGAATGAAGATGAGCTCGTGAATTGCAGGGAATGCGGCAAGGAGGCAAACCTTTACAAGGTTTGGAAGTCATTTACATATTGGGAAGAATGAAGAAGGCAAACATTCTTTCATTTACCTACCACTGACACATCAGTTGAAGCTTATGATGCCTTATAAAGAAGTCGTACAACAACTGAGGAAAACGTCGGAAGACAGTGACGTTATATCCGGTGATATATATTCTAAATTGCGAGAGAAAAATGTTATTGGGGATGATGATTTGACACTGCAATGGAATACGGATGGTGTCTCCGTTTTCTTTGTTTCTAATACGAGTATGTGGCCAATACAAGTAGCGGTCAAGTAATTACATTACATGGCGCAAAGGGAGAATATTATGCTTGCAGGAATTTGGTTCGGTGAAGGTAAGCCGAAGATGAAATCGTTCTTATTACCGTTCGTAGAAGAGTTGAATACACTTCGAGCGAAGGATAAATTCACAGTCACCGGAGGTGACTGCTGGCTGTTTCATGGTCTTATGAGTGCCATATTCAGCCTTGAGGGTATTAGTGGTTTGGAGGGATGACAAGTGGCGGCAAGGCAGGCATGAGATTGGCGAGTCTTGTCGCGTAGAGTGGTGGATGCGGATGAGTTGGTTGAGTCAAGGTAAGCTGTTCTGTGTTCGTTCGTGCTGGTGAGTGTTTGATCAACGCCAATTGATTGGTTTCGGTCGAAATTGAGGATCAAATGTAATTCGAGGTAGGGCGATTTTGTGTTTCAGTTTTTGTTTTCTCAGGGTGTATGTGTTTGCTTCATATATAAGTCATTTAGTGTTATGATGGAGATCGGGGTTCTGCTGTTTTGAAGATTTTTTATATTTGATGTAAGGACTTTGCTGAATGGGCTGTCGAGAAGTTTTTTAACGTAGTTGAAATTTAGGTGGTTGAGGAAGCTTGAAATAGGTGGTGTCGAGTTGAGCCTGTATATTGTCTCTTTGCGTGTGCCAGGGCGCAGTTGGCAGGCTATGCGTAGAGCTGTTCTCTCTGGCGGCTCGTATTGGCTGAGAGCATACGCGTTGTTTGAGTTGTAGATTGGATGTCCCCACGCGTATATTGGTCTAATGAGCGCCTTATACAGTGTGTTAATGGTGGCCTGGGTACATCCTTTACTTAAATAGCGTAATATTTTGAATCGTGTTTTGGCTTTTAATTTGGATGTGTTGATGTGATGTTTCCAGTTCAACTTGATGTCGAAATGCACTCCCAAGTAGATGACGTGGGGTGAGGCTTTGAGGGTGATGTTGCCGAGTTTGATTGGTTTGTGAAGGTGATTGTTTTTGATGCGTTTACGGTGATGTGCAAATGACAGTTGGGTTTTTTGAGCGTTGAGTGAAATTCTCCACCTGTTACATCATGATTTGTAGTTCAATAGAATCACATTCATTTTTTTGGCTGTCTGTGATTGTATGTTGTCGCTGACCCAGTAGGCTGTGTCGTCGGCAAATTGAGCGAGGCCGGCGTCTTTTATGTTGAGACTGGTTAGATGTGGTACGTCATGAACAAAAAGGATGTAGAGGAGTGGTGAAATCGTACTTCCTTGTGGCACTCCAGCTGTTAAATTGAAGTGAGTTGATAGAGAACCATTGATTTTAATTTGGGCTGTTCTGTTGTCCAGGAAGTTACATAGCCATCTGGTGATTGTAGTGGGTAGGCCGAATTGGGAGATTTTGTATTTGAGTCCGTTGTGCCAGACCGTATCGAAGGCCTTCTGAACGTCCATTAGGCAAAGGGCTGCGGTTTTGTGGTTGTTGTTGTTGACCTGCAGTTCAGTTGCTACTCGGAGAATTTGATCGTAGATGTTGATTTTGGGGCGGAAGCCAGCTTGTGTGTTGGGGAGAAAAAGGCGTTCGTTGATGTATTTGTGGATTCGTTTAGAAAGAATTTTTTCCATAGGTTTCGAAAAAGTGTTTGTGAGGCTGATGGGTCGATAGTTGTTTGGGTCTGAATGGTTTTTGTTGGGTTTTGGGAATAGTAGAACGTGAGCGTGTCTCCATTGGGTGGGGATAAAACCCAGGGCGAGACTACGCGAAAAAAGGATGGCTAGATATTTGTGGAGAAGTGGAGTGGTCTTTTTCAGAATCAAGTTTGATATGCCATTCGGGCCTGGGGCCGTGTTTTTCATGTGTTTTAGTGCATCGTTGATTTCTTCCAGAGTGATGATAACTGCGACTTCGTCGTCTTGATCATATTCGGGTAGTGTCGTGAGGTGTTTGAAGTAGACGTCGTGGTTTGAAATGAAGGAGTTGACGAAGTCGTAGTGGCTGGCATTAAAGTCTGGGTGATGTGGAACGGTGTGAATTTTCTCGAGGTGGCTTCTGTGAATTTCTGCTATGTCTTCTGGAGATGTGTATACTACACCGTTCACAGTGAGGGTTGGTTCGGCTGGTTCATCTTGTTTTAGTTTTCTAATGGTTTTCCAAAACGTAGTGGATGAGTGGGCTCGGTCTTTGTCAATGGTTGAGCAGAGACTAGAAAATGTGTCTTGTTTGTGAGATTTGATTAGGAGTTTGGTTTTGTTTTGAAGTTGTCGGAGAAGGCGACGTAAAAATTCTGGTTTCCCGATACGTTGATATAGGCGCCGAATTTTTCTCTTTTCTTTGATCACAGCTACTATTTCCTTTGGAAGTTGTTTATTGCTGAGTGTGATGATTTTTTCGGGAATTGCTGTTGTCTTTGCAGTGAGAATACATGAGGAGAGGAGGTTGTTCAGATGTTCGAGTGAATTGGGGGTGATGACATTTTGTTCGTCCTCGTGAAGATTTTCTGTTATATTTCTGTTGTTCGTCATCCAGTGTGTTTTGGAAGAGATCCCAGTCAGCTTGTTTATAATCAGTAATTTGGAAGCTGCGCAGGACTAAATTCGGTCGGCTCCAGGTTTTTGTGTTAATTGTGTATATGAGGGGTATGTGGTCTGATCCAATATCCTGTCCTACGTGTATGTTGGTTATGTGATGTCTTAGTGATGATGAAGTCAGAAGTTTGTCAGGTTTTGATGATACTTGGTTGCTGTTTGTTGGCTCACGAGTGTGTGGCGTGTCATGGTGCACCAGGTTGCTGTTGTTGTTAATGAGTGATAGTAGTGATTTTCTTTTTGAGTTGCGGTTGTGATCGCCGAGTTCTTGATGGTGGGCGTTTAGGTTGGATGTGAAGACGTAGTTTTTGAATGTGCTCAGGATGTGAGTTATGAGGTTTGTCGGGAGGCTTTCGTTGGGTCTGGAGTACGTTGTTATGATGTAAAGTGGTTCTTGTTTGGGAAGTTTGATTTCTATCATTAAAGTCTCAGCGAAGGAGGTGGAATTAATGAGTGTGGAAGGGATAGATTCGTGAAGAAGGATTGCTACGCCGCCAGATGAGGCTGTGTTGTCGCATCTGTGGGTTTTGTAGCCAGGGAAGAAAATTTTTGTGACAGGTGATAGTTTGGTTTCATTTATTGTGATGATGTCGGGTTTTGTTTCGGCTAATAGTAGTTTGAATTCGTTGATTTTGTTTTTAATGCTGTTTGGGTTGATGTGAACGGCACAGAGTGAAGAGATGCTCGTTGAATTCATGTTTCTTCAATACTTTTGTCTTCTGGTCCAATGGGTGAAATGCTGCTTTTTGATTGGTCGGGTCTTGTTCGTGACTGGTCGGTTCTGTGATGGTGTTCGATTTTGTTTCTTTTGCTTCTGTTGTTATGTTCGGTGATGTGGTTTCTTTATGAGATTCTGTTCGTTTATGGTTCGTGATCTGCTTCGCCTTGGTGTGGTGTTGATGTCTTGAATGTTAAATGTGGTTTTCTTTAGTGCAACCGCGGTGGCCGGTCGGGGTAGAGATTGTTTTGGTGGTATTGGTTCCTTAGTTTGTTCTCCCTTCTGGTCCTTGGCTCTAGGCTGAGAGGTGCTGGTTACTGAAGGTGTCGGCAGTGGTGACTTCTCGGGTAGTTCCCGAATCGGAGATAGATCCAGTGGTTCTGATGTTGGTTGATTTGTTGTGTCCGTGTTTGGTGCTTGTTCTGATGAGGTGTTTGTTGTTTCTTGTGAGGCGATGGGAGGTGGCGGTTGTGGTGGGTTTGCAGGGACTTCGGTGTTCCTGCGAGTGATTGGCGCGTGCGTGATTCTTATGCCTTGTGTGACATGCTGGATGATGGTGCGAGTGTTGAATACTTTGCGGGTGTTGGTATTGATTGCTGTTTCTAGTTTCGGCTTTAGTTCGTCGCTCGTGACGTTCAGTAAAACTGTCCAGACAGTGTCCAGTATGGCATCAGTGGCTTTGGATATTTCCTCTGCGATCTTATTTTCGATCATCTTAAGACCGGCAGGGGAGAGGTTCGTGTTGGGGTCGTGGGAAGGGGTGTCTGGGTGTCTGATGAGTGGTGGCGGTCGGGTTGAGTTTGGTGGGAGTGGGGTTTGTGATCTCTGGGTTAATGGAGGGAAGTGATTGGTTGGATCTAGGCGGCTTGATTGCGTGTGCCACGGATTTGAAGTTGGTGGCGGTGATGAGCGTATCAGTGAGCGGATTGGTTGCTCGATTGTGGGTCTGGCCGAGCCAGGTTTGGGGTAGGCTGGGCATTTGGCTTGTCCGGTGAAGTGACTTCCCCAAATGTTGCACGTGGCACAATACGGGTTTCCTTGGTTACTCTTCATACTAAGTGGTTTATGAAGGCATCTTATGGGTATGTAGTGATCTCCACACTTGAAGCATGTAGGGTGTGAGCTGGTGCATTGGTCCTTGGTGTGATTGTATTGGCAGCATCTGTAGCAGGTGTAATGGCGGGTGGAGGGATGGCTGGGTTCGGTATGGTAGAATCTACCAAGGACATATGCTCCTTCTTCTAGCAGCAGGGCCAAGGTTTTGGAATCATCGGATGTTACACGAACCAGGGTTGTGGGGCCGTTCTTTGCTGTGATTCGTTCGGCTTTCATGATGTTCATGCGGTCATCTTTCGTGAGTTCGTCCAGTAGATCTTGGATTGCGATTTCTGTGTGAATTCCTTTGATGACGATAGACTCCATCGATTTGTTGGATTGACGTTGTGCTTCCGGGTGAATTTTGATTGTTGGGTGATCGTATGAAGCATTTGCCCCGAAGGTGTAGCTAGGAATGGTGGATTTGAACATTTTGAGTTGTTCGTGGGTGATAAAGCGGAGAGTGGTGGTCTCGTTGTTACGGGAGTAGAAATTCGTTGGAGTGTCGATGTTTAAGCGGTGATTTGATATCTGTTTTTGGATGAAGAAGGGGTTGTTCGGTGCCCAGGTGTGGGACCTGATGAGAAGTGTGGTGAATGGAAAGTTTATTGTGCTTTTGAGTTCTGTTGGCGTGACAATGTTGAGACTCATCAGCGGTGGCGGCTGGGATATAGGGAGGTTTTTTTGTTGAGCAGGTGAGTCTTGGGAGGCTTCATGGGTTGATGCGATGTCTAGAAGGCATGATTCCGGGGTGCGTGCGTCTGGATTGTCGTCAGTGGAGCTTGGTGACTGAAGCAAAGCGTCGTCCCAACTCTTGGTTATTTTTGCCACTATGCTTGTGTGAGATCCGGAAAGAGGCTCACTTGGAGTGATGTGATCTGCTAGCGGTGTTGGAGGCGGTGGAGACTGGGCGTCGTCAGTCAGGTTTTCGACATCTAAGGTTGGTGAGGTCTCGGTGTCGCTGGCCATGATTCTCTTCGATGATTCGTCACAGTTGTTTTTTTTGTTACTCTTCTTGTTTATCTTACGTATTGTTCGATAAGGGATGGCAGCGTCGGCAGGCGTCAGCATGTATGGCGCGGCTTTCAATCGTTGTGATTGACGTTGGGGACTCGAGTTTTCATCGAGGGATGCTATCTTCCACCTGCTTTTATATTCCCACGGAAGCGAATGAGAGAGGAATTGATGGACCGAGCACCTATTGGTTCACCAGCTTTTCTCCAAGACAAGGGATGGATGAATTGCGAAGTTTTCCTCGAGTATTTGAAGTTTTTTGTGAAGCAAGTGAAACCCAGCAAAGAAGACCCAGTTTTGTTACTTTTAGATGGACACACAACGCATACCAAGTCCTACGATAACATTAAATATGCATCGGATAGCGGTATTGTTCTTCTGTCGCTCTAGCCACACTGTACTCACAAGCTTCAGCCACTAGATGTTTTATTTTTCAAATCGCTGAATGGCAAGTACGACCTAGGGGTGACGCAGTGGTTGAAAACTCATCCGGGACGGGTATTAGGAGAGTTTGAAGTCGCTTAAACTGTTGCGAATGCTTTCGGAAAGGCTGCGGTTGCTCAGACGGCTGTAAATGGCTTCCGCAAAAGTGGCTTGTGGCCAGTGAACAGGGATGTTTTCCAAGACAGTGATTTTGCTGCGGCAGAAACCACCAACCGCCCGTTCGAAGATGGAAGCGTAACACCGAAAACTGACCAACCCGCAGAAACTGTTACTGAAGATCCGTCAACGTCACCGTCAACTTCAGCAACATCGTTAACTTCAGTCGCACCGTAAACTCTAGTCATACCGGCAACTTCGGCAACACCTTCAACTTCAGTCGCACCGTCAACTTCGGTCGCACCGTCAACTTCGGTCGCACCGTCAACTTCGGTCGCACCGTCAACTTCGGTCGCACCGTCAACGTCGGTCGCACCGTCAACTTCGGTCGCACCGTTAACTTTGGTCGCACCAACAACTTCGGTCGCACCGTCAACTCTAGTCATACCGGCAACTTCGGCAACACCTTCAACTTCAGTCGCACCGTCAACTTCGGTCGCATCGTCAACTTTAGCAACACCGACAACTTCAGCAACACCATCAACTTGTGTCGCACCGTCAACTTCGGCAACACTTTCAACTTCAGCAACACCGTCAACCTCAGCGTCCCCGTCAACCTCAGCGTCCCCGTCCCCGTCAACCTCAGCGACTTCGGCTAAACCGTCAACTTCAATTACTTTGGCGAGTCAAAACGTTGTATCGGTGGAAAAGTCAAGTCCGGTACCATGTGTAGGCGCTCGAACCGGTGTTTTTAATAAGAAAAGGAAGACGCAAGTGGCTACCGTCCTAACCGAGAGTCCATACAAGAAGATGTTGCTTATGCAAGATACACTGAAACACATGAGACAGGAAAAGATTTCCAAAAGAAAATTACAAATGGTCGAGAAGAAGAGAGAAAAACTTCTCCAAAAATCCAAAATCCTGAAACCGAAAGTAACGGAATCCAAAAAAGTTGCACGTCCAACTTTAAAGAACAATACCATATGTCCTGTGTACTCAGGAGAACATGTGGACGCGAAAACTGAGTGGTTAGGTTGCAGGTATTGTAAAATGTGGGCGTGCTCAGAATGCGGGCTCCAAGATGAACTGTATTTCACTTGTTTCACTTGCGACAGTTAATTTCATCATCATCTATTCTATTTTCTCATCTTGGGGAACTAGTTACCCAAGATGAGACAAATTACATTTTTATTTAAATTGAAATTTTTTACAGATAATTGCCAAACATGATGTATGTTGTATTTTTTTTCAAGTGGACAAATCATCAGAGTTCAATAATAAATGATGAGAACCAGTATGATTACTGTATTAGTACTAATTAATTATGGTGGGTGGTCAAAAACAAACTGTCTCGTCTTAGGTAACTCTCCCCTACATCAGTTCGAAACTCGTTATCCAAACGCTCCTCAGAGAGCGCCACCGTCGGAAGCGACAGTGCGTTCAAAGCCAACTGAAGGCTTCTGGTATTCCAGAAACCAACGGTGATTACAGGCCCCTTCTACCGAGAGACCCTGGACGCGGGAGCCGGCCTAGCGTCACTCAAACCTTGGCCTACACTCCCAGTGGAGCACACAC
The DNA here is from genome assembly GCA_964007535.1 of Brachyptera risi. Taxonomy (NCBI): domain Eukaryota; kingdom Metazoa; phylum Arthropoda; class Insecta; order Plecoptera; family Taeniopterygidae; genus Brachyptera; species Brachyptera risi. The sequence continues at coordinate 449,936 of OZ023333.1, forward strand.
CAACAATCTTCTGAATCCTAGAAACCAGGAAGGAGGCTTCCACCTCCGGCCAACCTGACGGTTTGGAACCAAAAAGCCCCAAGAGGCTTCGGCCAATAGTTGTGAACCAAATCACATCCCCTCACATATTCCTGGATCAGATCAAAAAACATACTCAGGCCGAATATCGTGCGTTCCACTCTAACGGCATATTCAAAATCTACTGCACCAGCATTGGAGACTTCCACAACTTATGTGGGATATCCGAACTAGAGGGACTCAGGTTCCACACTTGGGCCGCGGAGAAACCAATCGACAAGAAATATGTTCTTAGAGGACTCCTAGAAGAACGCCGAATTTATTCAGGAAGAATTATCCAATCAGGGCTCCAACGTGAAAAGTGTCATGCAACTGAGGGTGATAACAGCAGAGGAAACTCCACTGTCTCTCTTCGCGATCACGGTTGAACAAACACCCACCTCGGAAGATATCAAAGAATTGATACATATTGCATCTCTGAAATTAGAGTAGAGCCCTTCAGAACAATCAAAGGGTGGGCATGTGTTCCAGTTGCAATAACTATTATCACACGGCCATCACCTGGAATCACCCGCCACGTTGCTTCAAATGTGCGGGCCTGCATCGAGGCCGTGACTGAAGAAAAGACCGATCCGAGACCTGCTTCTGCTGCAACTGCGGAGGAGACCTGTAACGCCGTACTCAATATTATTACGTAGGGAACCAAGAGATTGTGTAATAGGTCGAATTACTGACACTTGGCTTTATATTATGCCACTCTTTATTCTTCGTCATACAACACTGCCTGGATCGGTTACAAGGACTCACTCGCCCTACCAATACCAGCGCAGTCCAATGCTCAAGTACAACTAACTACTCTCGGCTAAACACACCGTACAGCTAACCACTGCCACCACTCTACCCCCACCACACGGTGTAAGGGTAGATGCGTGCGCATGATGTTACAATACCCCCCCACTTAAAAGAATGAAAAGTCATAATTATTATAATTGACTTTTCAATACTAATTAATATACAATGCGAAAATATAAAAGTTTGAAATTGTCCGTCTTCCCTTAAACTTGAATCGCACACCGTGATCTGATTACATTTATAAGAAAACAATACAAAAAGGAAAACTTGGTGTGGAGTGTCTCTCTTCACTTATAACTATATCGCACACTTTGGACCAATTATATTTATAATAAAACAATAGAAAAATGAAAATCGTGTGGAGTGTCTTTCTTCACTTATAACTATATCGCACACTTTGGACTAATTATATTTATAATACAACAATAGGAAAAATGAAAACTCAGTGTGGAGTGTCTGTCTTCACTTAGAACTATATCACACTTCGAACTATAAATTACACTTTGTCCGCTCCTTCCAGCTTTCACAATCCGTTCAAATCTTCGATCCACCAACCCGGCGTCCTCGGTCGGCCCAATAGTTCATCTGCACTCCCGTCATCGAGTAATGTCTCCTCATTCCACCCTCCCGGCGTCCTGGGTCGGCCCTGGAGTCCCTCCACTACTATTTCGCCGACCTGCCCCGCTGCCGTCCCTTCTAATGTGGGGAAAGGATATGGCAACGTAACGACACCGATGGCAGTTCCCGGCAAGTCCTCGTCCGCTGGCTGGGGGAGTGTGGCGTCTGCCCCTGGGTGGTCTGCCGCTCTTCATGTGGACTAGGCGTCCTCCATTGTTGCAGACGCTTCGTTGTGGTTCTTTGCTTCCTTTGTCGCCTAGCGCCATTATTTTTTCTTCTATGGCCCACGCCCACCTTTTTGAATTTCGGGGCAACCAACTGGCCCTTCTCTACTCTCATCGCTCTAGTAAGCTGTACAGTTGCTGCTATCTCCAATAGTTTCACGTGATAAACCATTTCGACTTGCTGCGGTACCCAGCTCTGACTGACAACTCAAGAGCTATCTCTTCTAACCCCCGATAGACCCAAGTTTCGTTTATGACTATTGTAATACCTCCTGGCCTTCGCCGACGCCTGTCTGTCTAGGACCGTATAATAAATGAACGCTTTGCAAGAACTGTTTAATATATGCCGGTTTATTGGTTTATTGCGGTCGGTTTTGGGTAGTATTTCTTAGATTATAGGAATGTTTCGGCGGGTCATCGTGAGACGGTTGCCCACCCTGCAGGTCGCAGCCGTGTCGGTTTGTAGTTGTTGGTGGCATCTTGGCAGCCCACTCAGGGGGTGGGGTGAACCTTTTCAATTGGTCAATGTTATATATTCCTTTCTCTTTTCCCGTAGTGACGTCTGCCAATATATAAACATTCTCCCCAATGCGTGAGGTAATTTGCCACGGGCCATCCCTTTTCTTAGCGAGACTTGACGAAATCTTTTGTAGCGCATCACTAAGGACGTGAACTTTTCTCCAAACAAGCTGGCCGACCTGAAATTCATCTGCACGCCGAGTACGGTTATAAACTTTCGACTGTCTAACGTGGGCGGCCTCTCTGTTTTTGTTCGTTTGTACTTTAGCCTCCTTGAGTCTCTCTTCTAAATTGCTCGAAGAATGTTTATAATCTTGTTTTGACGTGTTATTGGATGTCGGTTCTACCACGTCACTCGGGTATCGTAATTCACGGCCAAATGTGAGGAATGCTGGAGTAAACCCTGTTGTCTCCGACACCGCCGTTCTCAAGGCGAACTTTATCTCTGGAAGCCTCCTGTCCCAATCCCTATGTACATCAGTGACTGCAATAAGGCATTGTTTAATGTCTTTATTTATCCTCTCGGTCGGATTGCCCTGGGGCCTGTACGCCACTGTTCTCTTCGCTCTGATGCCCAACTTGCTGCACATGTCTTTCCATACTCCCGAAATGAAATGTGACCCATTATCCGATCTTATCTCCGATGGGTATCCGAATATAGAACAATACTCCAACATCTTTTGCACTACTATTTTAGCTGTAGCTTGCCGTAATGCATAAATCTCCATAAACTTCGTGTAGTCGTCAATAATCACGAACATGTATTGGTTCCTATCTTTCGATATGGGATATGGACCCATCAGGTGACATGATAGTGCCCTTCCAGGCCCCGACGGTGCGCGACTGTCCATTAAACCTGCGGGCTTGCGTGTATTGGGCTTGGTTCGCTGACATGCATCACAGCCCTTGAGATATTGAATAACATCCCGTATCATTCCTTTCCATGTATACCGATCGTGTAGCCGTCGCAACGTCTTCTTAATGCCCATGTGGCCTCCGAAATGGTCATGAAACGTAGTGAGGACCGCGTCTCGTAATGCTGCCGGAACTACAACCTTGAAGTCGGAAATGCCACAGTTCGTTCTCACCTCGTCGTCGGGTGGCCTGTATTGAACTAATACCCCATGCATCTGTCTCTAGCATCAGTGATTCGTCTGTGCCCTGATTCATTTCTAGCTTCTGGATGATTGCCTTGAGTTTGTTGTCCTCTCTCTGGGTCACCGCCCACATTTGTCGGTCACTTAGATCACATAGGTGTGACGTCGTCGAACCTGGCGCCTCCACAACGGCAAAACATGGCCCTTCCACTGAATGGATGTCGATGTCCCCCTCTGGTTGATTGTGCAGGCGGTTTTCGCTCGCCCCTCCGTTGTCTCCTTCAAATGACAACTTTCCCCAGGGGTTACTTTCACCCCTGACGTCTGGGAAATCCTCGATGGGCAGCAACTCGTCCACTGGTTTCCCTACTTTCCCTGTAGCCACATTAGCTTGCGCTATAGGACATCGACTAAGTGCATCTGCAACCACATTAGTCTTCCCGGTGCGGTATCTTATCTCGCAGTTCATTCCCTGTAAACGCATTGCCCATCTTTTCACGCGCCCTTTATTCCATTCCGCCGTCATGATGGTCTTCAAACAGTCGTGGTCTGTTTCTACCACAAATTTTTGCAAATCGATATATGGTAGAAACTTGTCAATGCTCCAGACGACACTCAGCATTTCCAACTCGCTTATAGCGTAATTACTCTCACAGGAGGTTAATGTTCTGCTTGCAAATGCAATGGGTCGCAAGCCTTTGTCTCCTTCCTGCAAGAGTACCGCCCCCAAGCCTTGATGTGAGGCGTCGCATTTGATCGTAAACATTTTGTTCATGTCTGGTAAAGATAGGCATGCATCTGATTTCAGGCTATTGCGTAACTTGTCGAACGCCTCCTGTTGCTCCGCCTCCCACGACCATTGCCTGCTTTTTTTTAATAATTGAGTCAACGGTAGCGCGTGTAACGACGATGGTTGTGTGTGAGTGTGCCCATCGTCAACCCGAGATGTCATCTCCTCAGACTCTCTCGTGTTTAACGACGATGGTTGTGTGTGAGTGTGCCCATCGTCAACCCGAGATGTCAACTCCTCAGACTCTCTCGTGTTTAACGACGATGGTTGTGTGTGAATGTATCCATCGTCAACCCGAGATGTCAACTCCTCAGACTCTCTCGTGTTTAACGACGATGGTTGTGTGTGAATGTATCCATCGTCAACCCGAGATGTCATCTCCTCAGACTCTCTCGTGTTTAACGACGATGGTTGTGTGTGAATGTATCCATCGTCAACCCGAGATGTCAACTCCTCAGACTCTCGTGTTTAACGACGATGGTTGTGTGTGAATGTATCCATCGTCAACCCGAGATGTCAACTCCTCAGACTCTCGTGTTTAACGACGATGGTTGTGTGTGAATGTATCCATCGTCAACCCGAGATGTCAACTCCCAAGACTCTCTCGTGTTTAACGACGATGGTTGTGTGTGAGTGTGCCCATCGTCAACCCGAGATGTCATCTCCTCAGACTCTCTCGTGTTTAACGACGATGGTTGTGTGTGAATGTATCCATCGTCAACCCGAGATGTCAACTCCCAAGACTCTCTCGTGTTTAACGACGATGGTTGTGTGTGAGTGTGCCCATCGTCAACCCGAGATGTCAACTCCTCAGACTCTCTCGTGTTTAACGACGATGGTTGTGTGTGAATGTATCCATCGTCAACCCGAGATGTCAACTCCCAAGACTCTCTCGTGTTTAACGACGATGGTTGTGTGTGAGTGTGCCCATCGTCAACCCGAGATGTCAACTCCCAAGACTCTCTCGTGTTTAACGACGATGGTTGTGTGTGAATGTGCCCATCGTCAACCCGAGATGTCCATTCTCCAGACTCTCTCGTGTGTAACGACGATGGTTGTGTGTGAAGGACTTGGTGCCAAACTATCTGACCCACCCATTATAGATTAGAACCATCATAATAGTACATAGGTACGAGCTGACTTTCTGCGTATGAATCGGCATTGGTATCGCAATATTGTACTATCGGTGTGTCCACTTCCCCGTGGACGCCGCCCAGCATCGAACCTAGCTCGGCGGCGGGCCTACCCAGTTTTTTGGATTTTTATTGCTCTCCGAATCTGGACAGTTTCTCTTGAAGTGGTTTCGACTACCACACCCCCAGCATTCTGTTTTCGTTTTGCCCTTCGGCGTTTGTTGCGTTGTGACCCTCGATTCCCTGGCCTGCGTAACCCCACTCCTCATCCACGACGGTACTCGGTTAAACATATATGGATCCAGTGCAGCCCAGCCAACCCTCGAATAATCCCCACTCACATCGTTTAATTCTCTTCGACATTCTCCGACGGCAGCCGCGACCGGTGCATCATAACTTGGCCGTGACCGTACTACCTCTCGTTGACTCGGCTCCATACCCCCATAGGCCAATGACCTCTCGACGCTCCATGCCGCAGGGGGAGGGGGACAATACATTCGGTCTTGTAACAAGCTCGCCTGCAGATCAGACGCTGCCTCTGCTAATTCCCTCAGTGACCCAAATATTTTACAACCGATCAGCCTTCTAAACTCGGGATGCATCTGAGCCATGACGCGCGAAACTTTTTCCTTCTCGTCTACGTTTTCTCCAATCCGATCGAAATACCCCGCAATTGCCTGCACAAAAATCGAAAGTGATTCATCTGGATGTTGCGTTCGACTATCCAATTCTCTCTTTAGTAATGTTTTATAATTGGCAGGCCCAAATTGTTTTTGCAACGCCATACAGAAACTTTCCCATTCTAAGAACCCCCCGCAAAATGTCCACCATTGAAGAGCACCGCCTTTCAACGCTATCAACATTCCCCGCGCCAATAATTGTTCTTTAGCTATATCTTGGGATACCGCAAACCGCTCTAGTTCCCCTAAAAACTCTGTGGGAGTTTTGACATCACTGTGCCCCTCGAATGTAGGCAATGGTATCTTCAGTGACGCCCACTCCTCGCGATGCCGGCCTCCAGGTAGCGGCGCGAAGCCCTCCTGATGCGTCGTATTAAGACGATTACGTAATGCCGCCATTACTGTGGCCTCGTTTTGCGAATCGTCGCCTTCCATGCCCAACAAGTCTTTCAGAACCTCTACCGATATCGTTGACATTTTGTCCACACTCCCTACCACTTCCCTATTTTTTATCGTCCTCCCGAATCTTAATTGCATAGAGTCGATAACTTAAATAATATCAAATGTTGCCTGTTCAGTAACTATATCCCGGACGAGCCCCCAATTTGTAACGCCGTACTCAATATTATTACGTAGGGAACCAAGAGATTGTGTAATAGGTCGAATTACTGACACTTGGCTTTATATTATGCCACTCTTTATTCTTCGAATGAATGAATATAAGAGTTTTAAGGCGCATCGACAGCGAGGTCATTTAGCGCCTGTCAAAATATGTTGCAACAAAAGGTGAAAAGTGTGATATAAAGGTGGAAGTGAAATTTTGATGAGAACACCTGAATACATTAAACTAAGACTAAGACTAAACTATGTCTACAGTGTCTAAAGACGTTATACACTACTTTGTTAAAACCGAACATGTGTGTGCTGTAAAGGGTCACACCCATGGGACTAGGATGAGAACGTTTTATTACTTGTTCTCAGTTCAAACTCCCCCTCAAATAGGAGTGGAGGAACGACAAACCATAATAGATATATGGTGGAATATGGTTTGATTTAAAATACTCCTGATGTCTATCCCAAGAGATCGGCATCAAGAATAAGTATCAAATGTCAAAAAGCAGTACATTGGTGAAAGATGATTGCACAAACAACGTCATCTTGAACGGACATGGAAATGTCCTAATTCGGGCAGTTTGAAAAATGATACTGGTAACAAGACGACTTTATCGTCTAACGCAGATCCACGAGCATGTCAAATGAGATCCAATAGCTTCGATAATCTTAGAAAGCTGAATATGGTATCTATCGATTTTGAATTATTCCCTAGAATCTTTGACATTGTGTCTTCCATACGAAGCTGTCTCCTCAGAGCAGTATATTTCTGACACTCGAGTAATATGTGTCGAACAGTTAAAATCTCGTTACAAATCTCACATCTAGGGACGATTTTATCGGGGGTGAAGAGATAGGAATGGGTTAAAAGTGTGTGTCCCACTCGCAGACGAGTGAGAACTACTTCCTCCCTCCGTGAACCTCGGATTGAAGATTCCCAAGCACTAACAGTTGGCTTAATCTCTTTCAGCTTGTTGTTGGTCTCCCTGTCCCACTCTTTTTGGAAACGAGATTTGAAAAGTAGTTTGAAATACGCCTTGAAATCATTGAAAGGTACTCTCGGGTTATCAATATCTTCTTTCTCCGTCGCTTCTTTGGCAGCCCTGTCCGCTGACTCATTACCACCAATCCCCACGTGTCCAGGTACCCAGCAGAACACTACACTGACATCCTGCGAGGCAAGGGCGGTCAGGAGTGTCTGTATTTTCTGGACTAGATGGTGAGTTGGGAAGATCTGAGTCATGGCTTGGAGTGCACTCAAAGAATCGGAACAGATCAGGAAGCACTTCTCAGGCCGTTGTTGAATGTGCTGTAGAGAGGTGACAATTGCAAACAGCTCGGCTGTATATACGCTACTCATCGAACCTAATCTGATACTAACAGTGGAGGATTCGCTAACGAATGCGCAGCCAACTTTGCCGTTCAGTTTTGATCCGTCCGTGTAGTATTTAATATGTCCGGGGTAGTGTGTGCAGAGCTCTAGGTATTTTTGCTTATACTCTTCCGCACTCGTGCTTGCCTTCGTACTTGATGACAAGTTCATCAAGCACTCCGGACGTGGAGCCAACCAAGGGGCGGTATCACTAAATTGAATTGGATAGACTCGAGGGTATACAAATGACTCTTCGACCAAAATATGATTCAAACGAATTCCAGTTGGTATGGTGGCGAATGGTTTCGATTCATAGAGAGCATGAAATCTAGGATTGATAACTGATTGGTAGGTGGGATGATGCTTACTGCAGAATAACTTCGAAGCGAATGAATGAATATTAGGGTTTTGAGGCGCATCGACAGCGAGGTCATTTAGCGCCTGTCAAAATAAGTTGCAACAAAAGGTGAAAAGTGTGATATAAATGTGGAAGTGAAATTTAGATGATATAAATGTGGAAGTGAAATTTAGATGAGAGAACCTCAATATATATTAAACTAAGACTAAACTATGTCTAAAGTGTCTAAAGACGTTATACACTAATTTGTTAAAACCGAACATGTGTGTGCTGTAAAGGGTCACACCCATGGGACTAGGATGAGAACGTTTTACTACTTGTTCTCAGTTCAAACTCGCACTCAAATAAGAGTGGAGGAACGACAAACCATAATGAATATATGTTGAAATATGGTTAGGTTTAAAATATTCCTGATGTCTACCCCAAGAGATCGACATCAAGAATAAGTATCAAATGTCAAAAAGTAGTATACTGGAAGAAGATGATTGCACAAACAACGTCATCTTGATCAGACATGTATATGTCCTAATTAGGGCAGTTTGAAAAATGATACTGGTAACACGACGACTTCATCGTCTCACGCAAACAACGATGCAGATCCACGAGCATGTCAAATGAGATCCAATAGGTTCGATAATCTTAGAAAGCTGAATATGGTATCTATCGATTTTGAATTATTCCCTAAAAACTTTGGCATTGTGTCTTCCATACGAAGCTGTCTCCTCAGAGCAGTATATTTCTGACACTCGAGTAATATGTGTCGAACAGTTAAAATCTCGTTACAAATCTCACATCTAGGGACGATTTTATCGGGGGTGAAGAGATAGGAATGGGTTAAAAGTGTGTGTCCCACTCGCAGACGAGTGAGAACTACTTCCTCCCTCCGTGAACCTCGGATTGAAGATTCCCAAGCACTAACAGTAGGCTTTATTTCTTTCAGCTTGTTGTTGGTCTCCCTGTCCCACTCTTTTTGGAAACGAGATTTGAAAAGTAGTTTGAAATACGCCTTGAAATCATTGATAGGTACTCTCGGGTTATCAATATCTTCTTTCTCCGTCGCTTCTTTGGCAGCCGTGTCCGCCAACTCATTACCACCAATCCCCACGTGTCCAGGTACCCAGCAGAACACTACACTGACATCCTGCGAGGCAAGGGCGGTCAGGAGTGTCTGCACTTTCTGGACCAGATGGTGAGTTGGAAAGATCTGAGTAAGGGCTTGGAGTGCACTCAAAGAATCGGAACAGATCAGGAAGCACTTCTCAGATCGTTGTTGAATGTGCTGTAGAGAGGTGACAATTGCAAACAACTCGGCTGTATAAACGCTACTCATCGAACCTAATCTAAGACCAACAGTGGAGGATTCGCTGACGAATGCGCAGCCAACTTTTCCGTTCAGTTTCGATCCGTCCGTGTAGTATTTAATATGTCCGGGGTAGTGTGTGCAGAGCTCTAGGTATTTTTGCTTATACTCTTCTGCACTCGTGCTTGCCTTCGTACTTGATGACAAGTTCATCAAGCACTCCGGACGTGGAGCCAACCAAGGGGCGGTATCACTGAATTGGATTTGATAGACTCGAGGGTATACAAATGACTCTTCGACCAAAATATGATTCAAACGAATTCCAGTTGGTATGGTGGCAGATGGTTTCGATTCATAGAGAGCATGAAATCTAGGATTGATAACTGATTGGTAGGTGGGATGATGCTTACTGCAGAATAATTTCGAAGCGTATGAGCAAAGTAGATATGCACGTCGACTCTTCAACGAGGGCTCGCCAGCCTCGCAATACAGGCTCTCCACCCGACTGGTACGGAGTGCTCCTATGGCCAGTCGGATGCCCGTGTTGTGAACTGTATTGAGTGGCTTCACGTAGCTCTCTCGTGCCGAGTCGTACACAACACTACCATAATCCAATTTGGAACGTATTAATGCTCGGTAAAGCCGCAGCATCGTGGTGCGATCCGCTCCCCATTTGGTACCACTAAGATAACGGAGAAGGTTAAGTGATTTGAAGCACTTGAGTCTGAGTTGCGAAATGTGAGATTTCCAGTTCAACTTCACGTCAAACGTCAGCCCAAGGAACTTGGTCGATTCTGCGAATGGAAGGAGTTCTCTACGAAGATATATATCTGGGTCAGGGTGCAGGCCTCTCAGACGAGAGAAACGCATGCACGTTGATTTTGATGTAGAAAACCTGAACCCAGTTTCATCTTCCCATGCTTCCAGTTTCCTAATTGCAAGTTGGATTTGGCGAGAGGCCGTTGTACTTCTCGCTGACTTACTGAATATAGCCAAGTCGTCGACAAATAAGGAAGAAGTGATAGAAGATGGAACGCTTCGAACAATACCATTTATTGCGATGGCGAACAAAGTAACACTGAGGACAGAACCCTGTGGTACACCGTTCTCTTGGATGAACTCATCCGACAACACATTACCAACTCGTACCTTGAAACGTCGGTTGGTCATGAAATTACAGACAAAATTAGGAAGATGGCCTCTGAAACCCCATTGTGACAAGGTTTTCAATATGTTGAAGCGCCAGGTAGTATCGAATGCCTTCTCGAGGTCGAAAAATACAGCTATCACTTCCTGCTTCGTAAGAAAAGCTTCTTGTATGAAGCTTTCCATACGAATAAGATGATCCAAAGTATTTCTATTTTTTCTGAATCCAGACTGTACTGTGCAAAGGAGGTTTTTTCGTTCCAACCACCAAACGAGGCGGTTGTTCAACATCCTTTCCATCACTTTACACATACAGCTGGTCAGTGATATAGGTCTATAGCTTGATGGTGAATGCTTATCCTTAGATGGTTTCAAGATCGGTACCTGGATAGCTTGTCTCCAAGAATCAGGGAAAGTATCGGTTGAATAGATATGGTTGAACAGGTTGAGAAGGTCATTCAAAGCGGCAACTGGCAGGTGTTTCAAGAACTGATTGTGTATTCCATCAATCCCTGGTGCTGTGTCTCTTGCGCACGTTATCGCGTTCTCCAACTCCCATACACTAAACGGCACGTTATACACCTCGTTGTTCGCAGAAGAGAAATCTAATCTTCTACATTCTGCAGCACGTTTGTGTATCTGGAACGATGCCGAGTAGTGGTGAGAGCTAGAGACGTCCGAGAAATAGGACCCGATAACATTAGCTATTTCCTGTGGCTCGGTAATCAGACTACCATCCTTGTTCAACCCAGATATACAAGATGATTTGAATTTGCCGTCTATCTTCCTCACTCTATTCCACACCTTGGTGAGGGGTGTGTGAGCATTAATGGATGAGATGTAAGAATTCCATGAGGCTTTTTTCGAAGACTTAATGATGAAACGAGCCCTTGCTCGGAGTTTCCGGAATGCCATAAGGTTGATATTGGTTGGGTATTTCCGGAAAATTCGAAGGACTTGTTTCCTCTTACGGATCGCCAACTTACATTCCTCGTTCCACCAGGGAACAGGTATGTGGCGTTGGTTGATCGACGTAAGAGGAATGCTCTCTTTTGCTGCGGCAATGATCACCTCTGTCACATGCTCAGTCCTTCTATCAGTCTCATGTATGTTATTAGAGTTCTTCAAATCAACACGCTTTGTGAAAAGGCTCCAGTTCGCGCGGCGCAAGTTCCACTGCGCACACCGCAAGGGCCGTTGATGAGAATCTACTCTCGAGATGAGTGGGTAGTGGTCGCTACCACACAGATCTGAGTGAACGGAGAAATTGAAAAGAGGTGCGACAGATGGGGTGCAGACACAAAGATCGATCGCTGAAAACATACCGTTGAAAGCATTAAACCTTTTTTTCTCTCCATTGTTGAGAATAATCAAGTCGTTGTCGTTGAAAAATTGCTCAAAAAGGCGTCCTCTGCCGTTACTATCCACCATTGTGTCACCCCACAAGTTATTGTGGGCATTTAGGTCACCTAGAATAACATAGGGACGTGGGAGCTGTGACACAAGGTTATCCAGATTTATTCTAGTAACTGGAGCCCATTCAGGTAAGTAAATATTACAGAAGGTAACAGGCTGAGGAAGAGCAATTCTGACTGCCACTGCCTGTAGTGGTGTTGTTAGCGGCAGTGGACTTACGTGACAGCTGTCGTGAACAGCTGTGGCGACTCCCCCATGGGCTCTGTTACCTGTCAAGTCATCGAAACGATAGAAACTATAATTACGTATCAATGGAGAGTCACAAGGTTTGAAGTGCGTTTCTTGAAGAAAGAAACATATCGGTTTAATGTTTGATGTCAATAGCTTGATTTCTTCTCTGTGCCTGTTGAAACCATTGCAGTTCCATTGTATTAGAGCCATTTTGTGTAGATGATGTTCTTGTTCACTTTTACTGTAGATAGAGTTACCTAAGACCAGCTTAGGTTACTACCGATTTCAAGTTCTTTTTAGATAAAAGGATTTCCCCTCAGAGGATTTTGCGGGAATGCCGAGCTCTGCGGCTACATCCTTGCTTGCTCCTTGGGTTCTTCCTCTGTTCCTTCGTTTTTGTTTGGGGGGTGTGAATCCCCGGGTGTCGGGCACAGCACCCGACGCCGGTCGCTCAGTGATGTCGAATGAAACGCCCGACACAGGAGATTCATCTTCATCCTCACTTCCTGTCACCATTATTTCCTCTACGGTTTCAGCCTCAGCTTCCGGAGTGAATTTACCTTTCAATAGTTTTACCAGATCATGTACCTCGTTCTGTAACTTGTCAATTTTGAGGTTTTGTGACGATACCAACTCTTCCATTCTCTTCTGCTGTTCGATCAGTTTCTTGTTTTCAGCCTTCAAAGTGAGTATTTCTTGCGATTCCTGGGACGTTGTTTTATTAGCTGCGGCTTTGGCAAAAGAAGATGGAAGGGCAGAGATAGGAAAGAGATTTCTATATTTCTGTCGAGCATCTTGATAAGTCATTTTATCGACAGTTTTGAACTCACTGATCTTCCTCTCTTCTAACCACTTACTGCAGGCCTTTGAAGACGCCGCATGTCCACCGTTGCAATTGATGCAACGAGGGCCGGACACGCAAGGCGTTTCGTCGTGCTTCTCAAGGCCGCAGTTCGGGCAGATGGGTTTAGATTTGCAGAAAGCTTGGTCATGTCCAAAGCGTTGACAGATGAAACATCGAGTTGGATTTGGAATGTACGGTCTAACAAGTATACTGTTGTAGCCAGCTACCAATTTTGTTGGAACGGTACCGGTAGAAAAAGTCAAAATAAGTGTGGCTGTGGGTACATCCTTTCCATCAACTCGTCGGGTAATACGGTAAACATCCGTAACATTTTGACCAGCGAGTTCAGATTTAATCTCTTCAACGTCACAGCATAAAAGGTCATTGCAAGTAATCACTCCCTTAGAAGAATTAAGGAAGGGATGAGGACTGACTAGGATGGGGAATAAATTTGCAAAGCTGGTGGTCTTCAAAAGCAGTTGTGATTGGATATCGCTGTCTGTTTCTACAAGCAGGAGAGTTCTATTCCTAACTTTCGTGACTTTGCGGACAGTACCAGCAAGACCTCGAATAGCTTTCTCGATAGCAAAAGGTGACACGTCATGAAAGGTTTTACCATCGGAACGTTCTATTTGCAAAAATCTAGGACTAGCTGGTTTGCTTGATTCTAGATTCTGAAGAACTTGTTCTTTCGTACATTTATAATCTCTAAGAGATCGAATTCTTTTTTTGGGGGGGGGAATTGAGGGGAAATTAAGTGTATTCATATTTGGACCCACGAGTAGCTAGGGAAATAAATGTCCGCTCCCACAGAGCCCCGCTTGTGGGAGTAAGGCTAGAGTAAAACTGAAGTTCACCATGTGTCCAGAGTTTATCGTTTGGAACTACTTTATCCCGTAGTCATTCAGCCCTTTAGCACGATTAATTACACCATTGGCTTGGGTTCATATCCTTGTTCACAGCGAGATCGTCAATATTGTCGTGGGTGTGAGTGGTCACGAGGAGTCGGCACGAAGATAAGAATGAAGACAAGTCCAGGAAAGAGAGAACACAGAGTAGCAAAGATCATGGAAGAGGGTGATAATGATGAATGATTGCACGAGAACTCCTTATGACCGCTCTGGTCACCGAAATGGGCACCCACTCGACCGACGGTCCGAACTTAGTCTGGACCCTCACCCCAGACCTTATCGCCATGGGTGACCCTGCTGGAAGCAAATAAATTGCTTTCGACGATAGCTCTGGGGATCACGGGGCCACGCAAGCCCCCACACCACGTCAAGGTGTTCGGATCCTTTGAGGGGGCTTTATTCTTCGTCATACAACACTGCCTGGATCGGTTACAAGGACTCACTCGCCCTACCAATACCAGCGCAGTCCAATGCTCAAGTACAACTAACTACTCTCGGCTAAACACACCGTACAGCTAACCACTGCCACCACTCTACCCCCACCACACGGTGTAAGGGTAGATGCGTGCGCATGATGTTACAGACCATCCGGCTGGCTGGCACAGATGCCCCGCACTACTTGACGTACTCGAAGGAAGGGAATTAACCCGGCAGAAAAGGCTGAACCAATCGCTCGAGGAAAAACAGAGGGAACAGTACAGCATTCCGCCCCATCCTCGCCAACACATTCAGAAACTGTACAATAACCAATTCAGCTATTCCCAGGTGACTGAGAACTCCGGCAATCAACTCACCAGTATCATCAACCACGGCACGACCCTGAACCATCTCCTCCAACAACACAAGGCTATAAACATTATAGCAATCAGGATGAACGCATCCTGGAAATTAGCTGCACAGGCGCATCCATGTCTCCAAGGCAACAGACCGGGCTGAACACGGGGCGTGTTCAGCAGCTCTCTGGGCCTATCCAAACTCCCATAAACGGAGTAGGGAGAAGAAAGCTGCCACCAAGCCCCACTGGCTCATCACCATCATATCCAGTGGTGAACTACCGTCTCATCACAGCACCCTCACGGTACTCAGTTGTACGGCCAGGCCTCATGTGGCACGTCAGCACGGAACATATTGTGGTCAGAGCGGGTCGAACGAGAGACTGTGCAGGGAGGTAAGTGTTGTTCTTCTGTCACCCCCCTCCCCCCCCCGTTTATCATTACCGCTCAATCCCCACGCAATTGACGTATATTTTCGAAACGGAAACCACACATTGTATTCAGTAAAACTACTTCAGGTCACTCAGGCTCAATGCAAACCTCTCCGGCTCACACTGACACTGATAGCCAAATTCTCCTCATCCAACTCCGTATTGCGAATCAAAATGCCATCCACGTATCTACTCTCTACCTTCCCCCTACTGAAAACTTGCCCGTCAAACTCCTGGAAACGCTTTCAACCACCTTCACGAATCTAGTCCTTCCAGCCGACCTCAACGCTCATCACAAGACACTGGGCGACAGGTACACTAACGCCAGAGGCAAATACCTGGTACGCCTACTAGCAACCTCCAACCTGACACCCCACCCCATACCCTACACCAGAGTTCCCATGAGAAAACACCAAAACCCGACCAGCCCTGACAAGCTTTCAATTACAATTGACATCAGACCAAAAATGGAAAACATCTTTATAGGCGACGACTTGAGATCAGACTACATGCCTATTTATTTTCCAATCAAAACAAGATGAAACGCCACCGCAAAGAATGGAATGCGACTGATAGACGACCACAGAAACGCTGATTGGAAGCTATTCAGGACTGTTCCCGAAATATCGCACTCCCGAACTGAAAGCGGACTTCAACATGAAGTGCTGGATAGTCAAGCAATCCATGATGACACACAGACAAGAAATGTGGGACAACACTGTTGCAAACATGAACAGGATAAATAACAGCTTATGGAGGATGGCACGGGCACTCCAGAGCCAAAACCTAATCCGCCGCTCCAGGGCCGGACACACATCGCATCCTCCCCTGCAGACAGAGCAAATGTACTAGCCGACGAACTAGAGTCCTCCTTCACACCAAATCCACACACGCCCACATCTAGAGAACTGGACAGGCAAACTGTTAACCGATACGACATCATTCGAGCCGCAAAGCAACACCCTCCTCATGATGCTGCCTGCAGTATGGAGGAACTGGCAAGAATTGTGAAAAAGACCCCAGCTAGAAAAGCACCAGGGGAAGACCGTGTCAACATCACCCTCATCACACATCTGCCACTGAGAGCAGCTCACTTTCTCCTGCTCATAATAAACGCGATCATCACACTTCAGCACCTTCCACATGGATGGAAAAACGCAAAGGTGGTCACCTTTCTGAAGCCAAACAAACCAGCACGCCAGCCCTCTTCATACAGACCAATATCATTACTATCTTCCATATCCAAAACAGCAGAGAAGGTGATACTTGCCCGCATCAACAGACACCTAAAGGATAACACATCTCTAACGGACGAGCAATACGGATTCCGCTCTGGACACTCGACGGTCCATCAACTCCTCCGGGTAACGGACATCATCACAAGCTCATGGAACAACAAAGGGCACATAAGCGCCATGCTCCTCGACAGTTCGAAGGAGTTCGACAGGGTGTGGCACGAGGGCCTGCTCAAAAAACTTCTGAACCTAAACTTCCCACATTATCTCTGCCCTCAAAGGATCCGAACACCTTGACGTGGTGTGGGGGCTTGCGTAACCCCGTGATCTCTGGAGCCATATCGTCGGGAGCAATTAATTTGCTCCCAGAAGGGTTACCCATGGCGATAGGGTCTAGAGTGAGGGTCCAGACAAAGTTCGGACCGCCTCGGTCGAGTGGGTTCCATTCTGGTGACCGAAGTATGCAGAGAGAGAGTACTGTGCCTTCGTCCATCTCTTCTCACTTCTATACTTACCTTCCATCATCTTTTGAATTCTTCTTCATTTACGTTTCTTTCTTCTTGCCGGCTCCCTTTGTGCACTTAGAACGCCCACCTGGAGTTTGCCGTGCGTGGTGACCCGTAAGGATGGAAAAGACGATCCTGGCAGTTGAGGCGAAACAGCATATAAAACTAGAGTAGCTAAAACACTTCTTTGGCTTCCGCTTCATTCACAACAGGAGGCTAGGGGCTAATCCACCCCTTGTCAATCGGCTCGCTCGTCTGCGTTAAAACAACAGCACGGATAAGATGATGGACACAGGAGGCACGATGGCACACACCAACTGTCCCACTTAGGGCCGGTATTACGAAGTCCCGATAAAAGGTAGCGATAGCTATCCGCCCGACCACGCCATCTCCCCGATACACCAATATGGTGTATTATGAATGGCCATCCGACTCCCGATAGCTAGGTCTCGGATCGCTCTAGTTTGAAGTCAGTTGTTTCAAAGTTGGTATTCCTGAAACCTGATTTTCATGCGTATCGACCATTGCTGCGTACTTCACATCGTTGCTTCACACTGTTTACATCAATAACAAACATGGCTGCTAAAATCAAACGTACACGTGCAATTAATTATTCCTTCGATGATTGTCACAAAATTGTTGAGATTGTTACAAAATATGCGAACGTTTTGGAGAACAAAACTACGGATGCGGTTGTTTGGAGGGAGAAAGTAAGTAATTACTACTTTATAAATATTTTAGATTAATTTGTGTGGTTATGTTTGCACTCAACTGCACTAGGCCCTAGGCCTAGGGCCTAGATCTAACCAAGACAACAGGCCTTCTGCCATTGAGTTTATAAGGTTCAATGCTTCTGCCCATGTTTATTCCAATAATATAGACAGTAGTTGACCAAGCTGTAGCGCACCGTGAACTAAAATTACTTTTTCAAATTGTAGAATGCCGCATGGGATTCTGTCGCCGTAGAGTTCAACGCCACAACCCTGCAGCCACGCACAGCTGATCAACTGCGCTCAAAATTTGAAAAAATGAAGGGAGAAACAAGGGCTGCGGTGGCGAAGGAGCGCCAAAACCATTTCCAAACTGGTGGTGGTCCTAAGCCTGAGCCACCGAAGGATGCCGGCCTTCACCACAAGATTCTCGCGTTGATTAGCCTTTCAGCCGAGGGGCTGCCATCCATAGGGGATAGCGATGCCTGCATACGCCCAATCAGGCGTATGAGTCCTACCATAGGTAATCATTTTGTAAATATAGGCCTACTGTATGTGTAACCGGTCTGTTTTAGGGTTACGTTACCACGTTAGGGTATCACCACTCTGTAGGCCTTCTTGTTATGGATTCAAATTTTATGTTCACTTTATATTTTCTTGTACCGTATTGTACCAGTAGAAAAGTACTAACGTATAGGTATTGTTACAGTGATGTATTACCGTTTCAACGCATTTTGTGTTGAGTTTTACCCCAGTTGATGAAGGGTATAGCGCTTATAATTGATATTTTGAAGGTAAAGAAATGACTTGCTAGGCCTATAAAATTTGGATTTGCTTTGTTTTAGATCTTGATACCATGACCGCAGAAAATAGCAGCGATGAATCGTCTGATTTGGATGGGGATTTGTTATCCGTGGAAGTTTTAGATATATTGGACGAGGTATTGTGCATCTTCATTCATCTCAATCTCATGCTATTCTACTTTTTTTGTGTTAATGAGCAGCAACCTTTATCGATAATTTGTATAGGCATTATTTTTTCATGATACAGACAAGAGGAGAATGTAGAAATAAGTGCCTTGAATTACATAATATTTTGTTATCGATCAATTGTTGTTCAAAATAATTATAGGCCTATACCACCTGTAGGCCTATATATTTCTACATCTTGAATATTTTTACAGTCTACGTCACTTGAAATGACCGTAAATAAATGACCGGTATAACAATAAAGTACATCATATTTTATTATCTTGATCTCTATTCATAGTTTATACACTCAAATTTCACTTCATACTATTATCGATCATTTAGGTTTATAAACAGTGGAAAATACACTGTGTGCAGGAACCGTAGTGAGAATTGTTCAAAACATAGCTTATACCGCCTACATTTGTCTTGAATTAGGTACCGGTTTCATATTTTATCATTTGATTTTATGTTTAATATATAGTAAAATACCAATTACCATACAATATAGGCCCCTAATTTTATTTGGCAACTTTCTTCATTCTTTGCAGTCGACACTTCACACACTTCAAAACAGTAATAACGCAGCTCCAACGACACACGTTGGTGAACAAGCTGCTCTAACCTCTCCTGCAGTAGTCAACCCATCAACTCGGAAAACACCTGTACAGCAACCATCGGTGGAGCCCGTTGCAGGTTGCAGCAGTTGGAAGGACTACTCCCCAGCCATGTTAAAGCGTCCAAAACATAAATCGTTAACAAAGATGAACCCAACAGATAAAAATGGTTTGTACCAAGAATTTCAACCTTTTACTTGGTGTTTTTTAATGTGTAGGCCTTCTTGTCATGAAATTCAATTTTTTGTTCACTTTATATTTACTTGAAACAATTGTTTATTCTTACACTTTATTTTGTAGACCTACTATTATGAAATGCGCATCATGAGTCTTTTCTCTGACGGCAATTGAATGGAGTTTTCGTGTTGGGCTATTAATTATGGTGCAGCCTTTGTCACTTGTCAAACATATTTTGAAAGATATTTTTCTCATTCATATTGGGTTCAATGACACACTATACTGATGACTAATATGAGATCATGAGACGATGAGATGAGAGGTTATATAATTAGGTGTTTTGGGGAAGTGGGAAGGCATTGGTCGTTGGCTATTGTTAAGGAACCATTCCACAGTATTGACCTGAACGACATAGGGAAACCACCAAATATGTCACTTCTTACATATGATTCATTATTTCCTTATATTTTTAGACAATTCAGCGGAGAAATGGATTCGAAGGAGGCGGCCAACGATTCCACCCAAGCAGGCGACTGCCATGTCGGTGAGCGCCACCAAATTTTCAAATTTGGCGCAAGCAAAGGCTGAGCTAGCTGAGCTACAGAAGACTCTGCTCGAACAAGAATACGAAGAAAAGAAGAAGGAGCGGGAAGAGATACACAAGCTGGAAATGAAAATGAAGGAAGCTCTTTATGAAGACATCCTTGCAAAACGCAAGGACTCCCAGCTAGACCGGGACATAAAACGCAAGGACTCCCAGCTAGACCGGGACATAAAGGAGGCGATTCTCGAAGCGCATCGTCTCGACATCGAGTGCAAGAAGCGGGACCTTAATTTATAAGCTCGAAGTTGTTTTTTCCTGTTTTTGTGTTTGAAATAAAAATAATACATATCTATCATTTTGTTTTATTTTCAAATATGCACAAAAATAACTTTACATCATATTCTGTCAATAATTTACAAGGGCTCCCTGAATTGTTCCATTGTTGTGCACAACCATGTCTCTTGCTATTTGATCCCCATCAATATCTAAAGTAGAATAACTCTACATCAGATCACGGAAATAATTTACAAGAGCTCCCTGAACTGCTCCATTGTTCTGCACAACCATGTCTCTTGCTATTTGATCCCCATCAACATCCACTTCTGGTAGTTCTGGATCTATTGGTGGGGCCTGCTCGTTCATATCTACAGCAATATTGTGAAGCACTGCACACGAAACAATAATCTGTTGAATAGTTGGAATGGATAAACGTAGACCTAATGACAGGCAAGGGAAGCGGCGTTTCCATACTCCATAGGATCTTTCAACAGTACTTCGTGTTCGAATTTGTGCTTCGTTGAAAAGATGCTCTTCCGGGAGGACTGGATTACGCAATGGAGTGATGAGGTAAGGTCGTATGGCATAGCCAGAATCGGCCAAGATTAGAGCGTCTCTAAATTCTCCCATTTCAAATCTAGCTTTCAGTGCGGAGTTATTAAATATATTTTGATCGTGAGCTGACCCTGGCCAACGCGCTACAATATCCATTATGCGCATTTTGTGGTCACATACAGTTTGGACGTTGAGTGAAAACCATCCTTTTCGGTTACGGAACACTTCAGCGTTGTTGCCTCCTTTAACAAGACAAACGTAAACATATATTAATGTTGGCCTACTATGAAAATACCAATTTGAAACATAGGCAGTGGAGCCGGGGGGGTCTGCTGAACTCCAATAATTATGTGATGGGCCTATACCTATAAAACAGAACTATTTATAATAAACTTGACAACTTCATCAATCGTGACCCCTCAATAATGTTAGGGCTCCGCTGCCTATGGTTTGAATACCGGTACGCATGCGGATTGGCAAGAAATTAGACGGTCCAGTGTGACTAGCGTGCATACAATTGTGACAGTAGGCCCTGCCCCTACAGAAAATTTTCTGCCACCGGCAGCTTGGGCTCTGCCTCACTCAGACCCCGTATGTACGGTCGGCGATATCTTTGGCTGAGGCAATTATTGCACTCTTAAATTTTGCTTCTCAGTTCCGGGCTTCTGCCCACTACTGATTGTTAGTCTTTCGGATTTTGTCTTAAGATTGACTTTTGGTTGTTTCCTTGACTTTTGCAGGCCATACTGCTGGGTTGCTGATTTTGATTGTGTTTTTGTCCTTTATGGATCTTTTGGGTGTCCTTTATGGATCTTTTGGGTGTCCTTTATGGATCTTTTGGGTGTCCTTTATGGATCTTTTGGGTGTCCTTTGTGGATCTTTTGAATGTCCTTTATGGATCTTTTATGAATCAGGGTTTTCCCTCCGAGTGCGCTGAATACCCGTGGGTTAGTCAGGCGCTCCATTCATTTTTACCAGGTGTAAGTTTCTGGTGATTTTGTTGACTTCCACAACCGGCACTCGATCTAGACCAGTCAGGGCACGACACATCGAAAGGAACAGCCGAGGCTGTTCCGACTCTATTGCCTGTACCCGTAACTAGCTTTCGAAACAGTCCGATTATTAGGACGTCAACATTAGACCACGTCTACCCTCGCAAGGATAGACTTGGGCCTTTTGAAGCCGTAGAACGTTGGCTCGGCTTCGTCATAATCACCAAGTGTTGCTATTAAGTCATTGGGTACTTCACGCAGTGATGCGAAGAACTTTTTTGCATTCTTGGTGATGTTTTCTTTGAATGTATCAAGGCAGTTCACGAGGCCGGGTACAAAGTTCGTGGGATTGTTAGTGACATGGGGCCAAAAAACCAATTACTGTGGCGTCATTTGAGGTTGAACTCCGGGCCTTTTTGCCTCAAATTCACTGTAAAACATCCAGTGGTCGAAGGCGAGGAGTTGCACTTGTTTGCAGACGTGCCCCATCTGCTGAAAAACATCAAACGGGCACTATTGAGTCATATAATCACAGTCCCAGCAGACATAGTAACTGCGGATAATTAAGAGTACAACAAGGTCGACGTAAGATATTTAAAACAAATTGTTCGCATTCAAAAAGATGAAAAATTGAAATTGGCACCGTACCTGGCAGAGAGGCATTTTGAACCGAATCAGTTTGAAAAGATGAAGGTGTCAATGGCAACACAATCTTTTTGTATCAAGACTGCAGCAGCCATAGAAATGCTTGTTGGTCTGGATCACATGTCAAGAGGGCTCTAACTACGGCTTGGTTTATAAGGAAAGTCCGTGGCTGGTTTGATATAATGAACAGTCGTCAGAAAAAAAGTGGCATCACACGAAAAAATCGATTTTTGATGATGAAGAGGTTGAACGATTTCATCAATCTATTCAGCACCATCAAGTTTGGGGATGGTAAGTGGAAGCCAGTCCAAACAGGTGCCATCTTGACTACAAAGAATATAATGGCGCTACAGCGTACACTGTTTAAAGAAGGCTATAATTATTTCTTAACTTCAAGATGCAATCAGGATGCCTTGGAGAGTTTGTTTTCAGTCTCAAGAATACATGGGAACACACACCCAAGTGCTCTACAAGCTGTCCAAGCGCTGAAACTGATTTCAGTTTCACAGTTTGTTGAAAAACATACCAAGAAATCTGTGAATTATGACAATGATGGAGCAGAGCATTATGTTGCTATGTTTGCAACCTCAAAGAAAAAAAGCACTTCCATAATTGATGTGGCAAAATGTTGCAAGGCTCAAATTCTTCAAATCTGTGGTTCCCAACGACTCTGACAGTGTTGAATCCAATGAAACGTTCAAGGGAACAGTCATATAAGAAAATGCTCTCAAAAATTTGCTATTCGAAGAATTGAGTCTCGTAACCAGTTTTGTTCCGATGACTGCCGTAGTAACTATGTGCAACCACATAACGAGGGGAGACCGGAAGAAATGCTTGTAGCAACATAAGTCAAGGAAATTTGATCCATCCTACACAAGACATGTTCAATGTTATAAAAATAGCTGAATCAGTGACTGTATATCACTTGAAACACTGCTCCCGCCATGAATACTTGCTGGAGCAATAAATACCCGAACAGTTGAGTTGTGAATTGCTCAGCCATGTTATGTACTGTTGAGTGTACTGCATTCACAGCAATTGTAGCCCAATTTGTCAGATTGCGATTACATGTGCACGCGATGATTATAAAAGAAAAGGCAAAAGTGGAAAATAGGAAAAGGTCATTTGAGTCAAAGAGTGCAAATGGTGTGTCATTATCTCATGACATGTCGAGGTGCGCATGGGATGCTAGTACCTGATTAGGGCTGTTGGGTTAGATTAGATTAGACTAGATTAGGTTGGGTTAGGTGTATTGGTATTTTATCATTGATTTTTTCAAAGATTTTCAAGAAACAGGAGAGAAGTGAAATGGGATGATGATTGTTATTTTATTGTGAACAATAAATTGAATATGAAATGAATTTCATGAACAATTTCTCTATTGATT
Source organism: Brachyptera risi (assembly GCA_964007535.1). Classification (NCBI taxonomy): domain Eukaryota; kingdom Metazoa; phylum Arthropoda; class Insecta; order Plecoptera; family Taeniopterygidae; genus Brachyptera; species Brachyptera risi. Next base: position 473,873 of record OZ023333.1, read on the forward strand.
ATCAATCGAACATGAGTTCACATGAGATTACGAAATGATGGGACACGAATAAAGAACAATGGTAGGCCTACTGGTAAAAATAACTTGATGCGCCCAGAATGAGCAATTGTGGATATCATTATTCACATCATCAGTTGAAACACTGATCGATTGATTTGTACACATATCACTATCAATTATTACACTCAATCAAGAGAAAGAGTTGGCCTAGGCCTACTCTTTCTCAATGTTTTTTTTTGGTTTCAATCACATCGAAACTTGATACAAAATCATTGTTCCTCAATTAATTGAGGCTATGGATGAAAGGTAGGATCGTTTGGACGGGGCACCACAAAGGCGATCTTACCACCCCATTTTGATCATTTAAAACTAATGGTCTTCAACACCAGGACTGCGCCGTCTGTGACCATAATTTTTCGCCGTAGATAATTAGTCATTTAGTATTAACACACCAATGTTGATATCTTCCACTTTGAACCAAGTCTTTTGGGCGATGATAACTTCTTCCCATTGACAGCAGATGTAAAGTTTATAATTATAAATAATGGATAAAATGAATTAGTGATAGACCTATAATGTTTTAATTAGGTCATCACTCTACTAATTAATGGTCGTGGCCAATTAGTACTTCATCCAAGCATTTGCTTCGAGGACTGTGGGAAACCACGAAAAACCAAGTCAGGATGGAAAAAAATATGTGACATAATTTTCATTTAATTTGCTGCAGTATGATCCATTGTGGCAAGGTTCGGAAGTAGAACGTGAACAATGAATCAACAGAGCTGTCAAATGGCTTTGCCACAGTGCATGGCAGTCTCCATATTTCAATATAATAAATGCTACAAATTTCAAATTGAAATCCATACAATATCTACATACATTTTCATCTCCCTATAGGCCAAATGGTCCAGACACGATGAAAGTTGGTGTACTCCTTGGTGAATTTGCTGGAATATTTGGAATTTATTTATTCATTTTCATTTTATTTTACAATTGGCAAAAGCAACACAAATGGTGCAAAAAAATATTGATTCAAGAAGAACTCATTTTCGATTGGTAGTGTCAGAAGTCCAAAAAGGTTTTCATGTTTAAATGGGGATTATATATCCAACTCACTGCTGAGTGAAATTCAGGTGAATTGTTCTGATTTAGGTTTGTCAACCGGAATCGATAATAACTCAGTACCAGTAGGCCTACATAAACATTATCTCCTATCCTCGCTTGGTTCAAGTGTTGTCTCTGTCGTGCTATTCAACTCTTTCCTGAAGAAAAGTGATCGACACTTTTGATGTCTTGTTTTCCACACCTATAGGCACAATCACAGGTTTATATTATGCGGTACAACAGGTACCGTGACTATGGAAATTCCGAGATGCGGCAAAGTGAAAACCAATTGCTATTCTGTAGTTCAACAAGCTTTACATTTGCTATTGAAATTGCTATACCTGCTCTGCAGGTCTCGTCATCCCGCAAATAATTTGTTGAAATATCCTGATTTGGGGGAAATTTCACTCCCAGTGGGCGTCCACACTTATACTTATTGAACAGTCCTGCATACAAGTTGCAGTTATTTCTTTCAAGTTCAATTCCAGCTACAAGCTCATTATAATTAGATGCATATATTCCAAAATTCGATTTCATCAAACAATAATATCATGAAAATCCTGATTTCAATAAGGTGGGCATCTTGAATGTTTGTATCGTTATTTATCATATCGTAATTCATTTCAAAAATATCCTATTCAAAATGACTAGACTATATGTTATGAATTATAAAAATGCTCGGCCATAATCCTCCACTCCTATTTGAGGGGGAGTTTGAACTGAGAACAAGTAATAAAACGTTCTCATCCTAGTCCCATGGGTGTGACCCTTTACAGCACACACATGTTCGGTTTTAACAAATTAGTGTATAACGTCTTTAGACACTGTAGACATAGTTTAGTCTTAGTCTTAGTTTAATGTATTTAGGTGTTCTCATCAAAATTTCACTTCCACCTTTATATCACACTTTTCACCTTTTGTTGCAACATATTTCGACAGGCGCTAAATGACCTCGCTGTCGATGCGCCTTAAAACTCTAATATCCATTCAATAGGGCCAGTTTTATTTAGAGCCTATAGGCCTAGGCCTACTAAAGTTGTTCCACTAGATATTATCATTCACCGATAGTTGAAACTTTGGATGAAAGTGAAATGTTGAAGTGAATTAACAGTGCGGTAGGCCTAGGTAGTACGAAAGCCTCAAAACACATGTTCGTTGACATCATTTTACAAAGCGGCCCACCGGGCATTGCCTGATTACCCTGTAGCTCAGTCTGGCACTGATGATGTAGCCTATATATGCATCTATACACATTATGCATAGGCCTACGAAATATATTCACACATTACAAGTTAACGTTAGAAACACCAATATATTGAGAAAGGTATTGCAGGCCTACTTTATAATCAGGTATACTGTAGAAATAATTTGTTTCATTGAATAAGCCTCTTTTGAGATGCAAGGCAAAAGTTCAGAAGGCAACAGTCGTGGCCTGACTGAGTAAGCCTACTACCTCAGTAGGTCCCTTCTGTGAGAAATCGAACCCTGGTGTCTGGAATGACGATTGATTCTGCTAGCAACTGCCTCACTTGTGAAAAAATTAATCCTGTACGGTATTTCAAAGCGCATCAACATTGAGATCATTTTGTGATTATGCATGACATTATAACAATTATTCACAAGTAGCCTATGTCCAACAAATAGTCTGTAATAGGGCCTATTCCGTGGAATAATACAGATCAGTAAGGTATCGGAGATATCCCAGGCAGTACCAAATTTGAAACATTGTAATTAGTATCAACATCACGACGAGGTAGTTCTCCGACCGCGGTTAACAACATATTCTCGATGTCGTACTTACGTCGGTTCTCGACCTGTATCATGGAATGTATGGGGGGTGCTGTTTTTGGCTGTAGGCTTTCAGGATCTACTTCAGAACAGCACTCCTCAATACTGACCGATGTGAACCCACATCATCATCCAGGTCTAATTTCAGGATTGTTCAGTGTGTTTTTCAACAAACTGGGACACGCCCACCCACTTCAGAACCTGCATCGCCTGAAGTGAAGTCAGTAATTCCTGTAATTCGTCATCTTCTTCGGATATCAGCCAAACCTCGAACAATGACGGTACAGCTGTGCGTTTCAGCTTTCTATGGTCACGATATTCATGATTTCCATACTGACAATCTACAAAATGTTTCTGAACTAGGAAAACGCTATATACGCGTTGTTAGACGAGCGGAAAGTAATAGTATGTCGACTTCATTGCCAAACTTGTGCCTAAATTCGCCAATTGGGTAGCATTTTAGTTATAAATGGGTAAAAACTGCTTCGAGTGGTACCAATTTAGTACATTTCATATTTTTCCTTCAAAATGGCTGACCCGATCAAACTGAGAATTTTCAGAAATGTGTATCAAGATGTTATCCAACTTCACACAAAATTTCAATTTTTTTGAAAATAAAATGTTTTAAATTTTTTTTCCGTCGTGTTATTCTAATGGGTATTTTTGAAATTTCTAAAATTCATAAAAATAAAACTTATCACCCGATAATGCCACAAAACTATACAGATCTAAGCTAGATGAGGAACCATGATGAAAAAAGTTTGAAATTGATAGCTGTAGCCGTTTGACCTGTGGAGAACCGACAAAAAAACATGAAAAAAAAAAAAAAACATAAAAACGAACATCAATTTTTTTCAGTATGTCAAATTGAATCCTCGCTAAAGCTCGTCTAACAAAAACTCAACTAGTCCTAACTTCAAATTATGCTGGCATATTAGGCCCTAGACTAGGCCTACATTCTATATTCAGGGTGGTGGATTTATGTTAGGTTGGGATTACATTTCGGCCTTGGCTTACCTTCACAGTAGACCAATGCCCTATAGGCTCCACATAATGGATCACTAGTATTATAGATCCTCATAGGCTAGGCCTAGAGCATAACTTTCAAGTTAGAGTAGGCGTATACATGACATCGACTAAATATCAATAGATAATACAGACCTCGCACAATCTCGACGATGGTTTTTCGGGTCCAGTTTGCTCGACAATGTTTTGTTTTCAATTACTTGTGTTTTAGCTCCCTGTATAATCTTTTCAGTGGCTATGTTTGAGAGAGACTTTGAATGCTCCAACAGTTTTTTCCTCAGTGATGCAAGTTGCGCTGTACGGTTGCTACCATCAAATGAAATTTACACCGAAGTCCATTCCTTGGAAACTTTCAGTCCTTGTGATTTTAATGGACCTAAGGTTGTCACGCTGAAACAAGACGAACACCCAATTTTACCACACTTAAATACAATCCAAGGGAAGTTCTTTTCCTTCTCGTTCCACATAGCAGCAGTCCAAATTTCAGGCCATTCGAACTTGAGATCATTTTCACTAGTATTAGTATTATAAAAATTATAAGTAAACAAGGGTGAGCGAACTCACCCTTGGACGCCCTCATATAGAAAATTGAACCTTAAATTGATTGTTTCTATTGACAGAAAACCTTAAATGGATTCTACGGTAAAAATAAATTCCTAAATTGATTGTTTCTTTTGACAGAAATCTTAAATACATTGCTTCTATTTACAAAAAACCGTTACAAGACTTCTTCTATTGACATAGAATCCTGAATTAACTTTTCTCATCAACAGAGTAGAGTAGGCCCACCTTTGATGTTTTACTTATAGCCGTAATTATCTAATACTTTTATTAAATGCTTATTTTTCTATGTTACTTAACGACCCCACTATTAGCTAGGTTATGGAGGGTACAAATGAGCGGGAGATGAAAAAACAGTGAGCTGATGATAGATGAAAGAATATTTAAAAATGAAACATACTTTACTCAGGATTTGAACATGCGGCCTTGGAACCAGAAGCAGATGCGCTACCTCTAGAGTCTAGACCAAGGAGGACGGTTAAAATGCTTCTGTTGGCAGAAAGCCTTCAATATATATATATATATATATATATATATATATATATATATATATATATATATATATATACATATATATATATATATATATATATATATATATATATATATATATATATATATATATATATATATATATATATATTACTTCTAGTGGAATAAAACCTTGTATTACAACCTTGCATTGTGTACAGAAACCTAAAAAAAAATGCGAAAGCAATATTCGTAATGTATAGTGGTCTTAGTTTTGTGTACCACAAATGGTGTTGATAGTCAACATGCATATTATTCTCAAAGCATGAACAAATGGCCTAAAGTCCATTCATATGAGCGTGTTAGGGCCGGTTGCAAGCACAATATGCCGACAAATCCTCCAGACACCTTTCTGCTGGATAACTCTATCGGCCAGACAACTTTTGTGCGCGTTTTACAAGTGACCGATTTCCGACAACGTTACAAAACCAATACCATTTAGATGTTGGTATTGAATTTTGACTGCTATTTGCCATAATCGAACTCATCGAACGCTCGAGTTATGGTAACAGCTACCTTCGTTCAGCTTTGTCTTTGAGAGGTCTTCAAAACCGTGCGATGACAGATGACACTTTCGACATTGGGATTGTATTTTTCGATTTTGAGGTAAGAAATGAATTTACGTTCTGTTTAGTCGTATTTTTTGGCAATTGCAATCAGGCAAGCATAAGTCTAGAGATTGAATCTGATGATTTTTCACAGTTGATTTAATGTTTAGAGGTTATAGGCCTAGGCCCAGACTTGGGCCCATACCCTTGTGGGTCTACCATTCCAACTAAATGCTTATAGGCTACCTGAGACAATGAATAACTAGACTTGGACCTAGTAAATATATGACCTAGGCCCTACACCCTATATTTTCACAGCCAGAAGTACCTCATTTGGAGTTACATACATGTAGGCCTAGACCATAAATATTGTATAAACATAGGGGCTAGGCCTAGTTCTCGATTCATCTTGCCCGAGACCTAGCCTACTTGACCAAACAAAACTAAACTGTGGTGTAAGAGAGGAATCGTGAATTGTGTAGTGTCGACCTTGAGCTCATTACTTAATCTCTGTCAGAATAAATATTAAAATATTCATCAATATTCATTGTATCTACATATACAGATGGAAGCTTGGATTCGTTTGAACGCTTTGCCGCGAACAGCACGGAAGAGCATGAGTTGGGAGGGCGATTGAGGTTGCGTTGATCATTTCTTCATGGAATGACGGACTCCTGTGGATGACATTCGAGACAACTTGCCACAGACGTATGAGTAGAGACAAAGGTTTGTAAGCCTACTCTTGACATTGATTTTTTTTTTTCATTTTTTTATTCGTCTTCTCACAAAGATTTCAGTACAATTTCGTAGACCCGCAAAGTCACAAAAAGTTGACTTGTCTGCAGGTCTACTAACATTTTATACATAAGAAAAACAAATTACAAATAAGTATATCAAGTCTGAACACTTACGCACGTACATTTTGATAATAATAACGAAAATATCAATTTTAATAAAAAAATAATCATAGGGCCTAGTGACAAGAATCCACATTTTGAAATTATGGACTATTTTCAGTTATTTGAAATATACACGGTGAAATGAAATAGTTTTATTTCTCATGAAATATAAGATAATTTGATAATATCCATTTTTTAATTCTATTTCCACTGTGGATATTAATAACCACTATTAATATTGATATTACACTAAATATAACAGGAATTCATGTAGTAACGTTATCAATACCGGTAGGCGATTCTCTCAACTGCAGTAGACCTTACTACTGGCATGGCTCATAAATGATATACCAGTAAAAGTCAACAATATGCTAGCAACGGTCTACTATGAGGTACCGTAAAAATATACCGGCTTAAGAATACGGACTGTAGAATATTCTTGTAGCACTAAATTCACTGACACGCCCCCTATTTATTTATTTCATTTTGATTCTGTTGAACAACCCCACCAACAGCTACGAGGGTACAAATAGCCACACACAATAATTTCAATGCTTATTTTTATTTTATTACACATCAAATCACACTTCATAGGCCTATTTGTACATTTTGTACAAAATATTTGTAATATTTGTACAAAATGAGTTAACAAAAACTGTTTTGTTTTGACAACAAAATCGTCTCTCAGTGTACACCCGTGTCCGATTCCCCACACTGGTATACATTTTCATTTCACAGTAAATGGTTGAAGAATATAATATTTTTATGAGCCACGGACTTTGTTTCAATCCAATTAATAATAATCCAATTCCGCTGATTTAAAATACTTCTAGTTTGGGAATATAAATAATTAGTTATATATTCACATGTAGGCCTACTTCAGTATTTAATTTTTATATATAGTGCGTAAAAGAAAAACCGCATAGATTTCCGTTCAATTTCAAACTGTGTCATACTGTAGGTCTTGATCTGATGTTCTGATATACTAATTTGTAACTTCACATAATTATTGGTGTATTTTAGGGATCACCCAATTTTGAATGTTAGCAGTCTTCAATATATTATATATTTATATTTTTTTATTTATTCATTCAAAATCACATATAGATAGTATAAGACTTAGCCGCAATTCATTATAGTATTTTGACTATACCTTAAAGTTAATATTATGACTTATATTGTTTGTGTTCATGTATGTGTTGTCCATTTATTAAATTAGCACTAGTGGAAATGTATTTTTCTGTTGCTAATAAATACTAAATCAAATCAAAATCAACTTAAACTAAACTACATTACAATTTGATTAAATTGGCGATACACCATGCATCCTCTCTCTTTTTTCGGTATCCAGGTTTTTTCTATCAAAAAGATTGATGTTCATATCACCCATATAAATCACTTGTTATTTATTATTAATGGAATTCATCATATTAGTCAATTCAATTTAAAATAAAGCGGTATCGGGTGGTTTTCATAGAGCACATACATTCGTCTTCAGTTCATCTTATTTTTTGATCCCATGCATTTCTTAATAAGACCTGAAAGTTGTATTGACAAGATCAAAGTTCAATCCCTCTTTCACATACACAAGAACGCAACTGCCCCGCTTATTTTTACGAAACGTGTCATACAAATTGAAACCAATATTGAAACTAATATTGAAAATAATGTTACTGCCCTCTTGAATAATTTACTTCTTCCAAGACTATGATTTATAAAATATTGAGTACACAGTGAAAAAGAATTTTTGTATCACACTGTCCGCTGAGGAGTGGGCAAGAATCAAACCAGAAAGTATTCACTACTAGGCAAACGCGTTATGTGTTTCCGCGTTGATGGATGAGCTGGAACATATCAACTTATCTTTGGATTGGTTATTATATATATATACACCTTGAGATCCAAACCATTACATCACTGCCATCTTATTTTCCAATAATAATTGGATGAGCGAAGCGAAGACTCAATTACACTATACCGAAAAAAAAGTGCCTGTTTTTTTTTTGTTTTTTTGTTTTTTTGTTCGCGCTCCACAGGTCAGACAAAAATTCAAAATCAGTTGAAACTTGGCACACACATGAACCCCTATCTGACTTGATGCTGTATAGTTTTGAGGCGCGATCGGTTCAACAACTTCTGAGAAAACTCATTCCAAAGTTTTCAAAAATCCCATTAGAATAAGCCAGAGGAAAACATTCGTGAAAAATATTTCATCTGAGAGGATTCAAATTCTCAGAGAATTTCAATCTGATAATGATACACATTATTCCGAACTTTTACTCAAATCGGATCAGCCGTTTCGATGTAAAAAAATATATGATGTTATTTGTGTCAATTATTCAAAGCTATTAAGATACCTATTGAATCAAAGCAACAAGTGTCACCACTTGATTGTGAACGATTAAAACAAAGCCTTCTCTATTATTATATAAATTAATAATGTAAAATAAGATGGCAGTGATTTAATGGTTTGGATCTCAAGGTGTATATATATATAATAACCAATCCAAAGATAAGTTGATATGTTCCAGCTCATCCATCAACGCGGAAACACATAACGCGTTTGCCTAGTTTATATGATAATAAAGAAGGCTTTGTTTTAATCGTTTACAGTCAAGTGGTGACACTTGTTGCTTTGATTTAATAGGTATCTTAATAGCTTTGAATAATTGACCCAAATAACATTATATATTTTTTTACATCGAAACGGCTGATCCGATTTGAGTAAAAGTTCGGAATAATGTGTATCATTATCAGATTGAAGTTCTCTGAAAATTTGAATCCTCTCAGATGAAATATTTTTCACGAATGTTTTCCTCTGGCTTATTCTAATGGGATTTTTGAAAACTTTGGAATGAGTTTTCTCAGAAGTTGTTCAACCGATCGTGCCTCAAAACTATACAGCATCAAGTCAGATAGGGGTTCATGTGTGTGCCAAGTTTCAACTGATTTTGAATTTTCGTCTGACCTGTGGAGCGCGAACAAAAAAACAAAAAAAAAAAAAACAGGCACTTTTTTTTCGGTATAGTGTAATTGAGTCTTCGCTTCGCTCATCCAATAAATGCAGTGAACCTACCGAGCCTTACAGAAAACGTGGAGAGTATAAAGTTTTGAAGAAAGGTATTTGGACGTATTTTATGGATATTTATTTTATTGGACGTAGGTTATGGATCCCATAACAGTAAAGAAATGTTATACGTGCAACCTTTTGTTAGCCGCTTGCATTTTCCACTGTCTCTACATCGGCTACCGTGGTTCTCAGGCTTGTTCAGAGAACCGCAAATGTTCGCAAATGCACAATTTTCTATTATATTCCATGGATTTGTAAACCAAATTCAACAGAGGTTTTCAAAAATAAAAAACAGATGGCAATTTTCATTGTGTGCTCCCTAAATTCCACGTGATATATATACATATATGAATAGGTATATGAAGATGTTTTCAAAAATCTTATATTTGCAAAGTAATGTTGTATTAATATATGATCAGAGGCCTCCAAAACTGTCGAGGCCTCGCGTCGATTTCCTGGTACCCCGGTGGGCCAGTCCGACCCTGATAATATATAACGAGCATATTTCTTTAACCAAATCTAGTTCTGTTTGGATTCGAACTGCAAACCTTAGTCTCCAGAACCCAATGCCTCAACCACAGTATGCCATTAATCAATGTGATTCTTGACAATTATTGTAATTAGTGCGTTTTTTGGACGCATTCATTTACCATACCCGGGAGGTAGACCGTACACTCCGATTATTATAATGTGGTCTAATTGCTTTTAATCAAATATTTATTACATAGAAGTAGACCTATAGTTCAAGAAAAGATTGATTAATAGGAAATACATTTAAATAGGTGTGTGAGAAGATTCATTATCATACCAGTAACTAAACAATTCGAAATTTGTTTTTAGTATTTTTGTATACTTTGTCACCTACACTCTCCCACTGTACTAAAATATGTACTTATAATTAAAATGATTCGGAAAAACGATAAAATAAAGGTGAAATAAACTGATTGAGCCCCCTCAAAGGATCCGGACACCTTGACGTGGTGTGGGGGCTTGCGTGGCCCAGTGATCTCTGGAGCTATATCGTCGGGAGCAATTCATTTGCTCCCAGCAGGGACACCCATGGCGATTAGGTCTGGAGTGAGGGTCCAGACCAAGTTCGGACCGTTGGTCGAGTGGGTTCCATTTGGTGACCGGAGTGTATGGAGGGAGCTCTGAGCTCTGTTTTCTCCTTTCATCTCCATGCTCTCCCTTTTCTCTCTCTTCCTTACTTCTTCTTTCTTCACTTACCTTTCTCCTCCTTCACTTACCTTTCTCCATTTCCTTTCTCTTTCTCCACTTACCTCTTTTTCTCTCCACTTACTGCTTTCTTCCTTCACTTACGTTCCTCTTCCTTCACTTACCTCTCTCTTCTTGCCGGCTTCCTCTGCACGCTTAGAACGCCCACAACTGTTGACGACACCAGCATCGAACAGGACGTGATCAGGATTCTATTGGATATGATTGCACTTGGGCTCGTGCATAGATTGCGTTGGCTGCAATAGCAGAATAGGACGAGTTGTATGACAATGTCAACCCCAACTGTCCTGTGAAAAGGTCAATTGCGTCTATATGCGCCCGGACGTAAAATTGGCAATTTCCTGCACGCCACTTGCTGCTTAGGAAATCATTACTTGCTCTCTTTCTTGCGGTGTTGTTGATCAGGTCTAGCAGCCACAAGACCTAGACCTAGTATTGTTTACAAGGCCCTGCCTGGTAGTACCAGCCAGAGTTAGTTGAGTCCTTTGATCCGAGTAATTGTTGTTGGTTGTCCCCAAAATTCCCCATGGAACCCCCTAATTGTCTACAATCCCATCCCCCCTTTACTTGTAGAAAAAAAAAACAATAAGAGAAATCGTCCCCTACTCGAATCCCCTATTGAAATTGAAGATCTGTTCTGTCATGTTTCCTCTACACCTCGATATTTTATCATCGAAAGTGCGGAAGAAGACAAAACTTTCCTCAAACATTCCCTCTTCAAAATAACAAGCGTGATTGACGAAGCAACAGGAAGACTCAAATCCCTCAAAAGATTAAGAAACGGAACTCTGTTGGTAGAGACTCTGAATGATGCTCAATCCAACCTACTGCAGAATACCAAAGTGCTGAAAGGTTTCTTCAACATCAGAGTAACAATACACACAATTCTTAATTATACCAAAGGCTTCGTTAGAAGTTTCGATCTTATCGATTCCAGCGAAGATGAGATCAAAGCTGAGCTTGCTAGCCAAAACGTGGTCGAAGTATACAGGATTCCTTCTCGGCAAGGCGGAGACCCTTCGCCGTCACTTATTCTGACGTTTTCTTCGCCGACCCTACCATCTATGATCGTTGCAGGCTACAACAAACTCGAGGTCAGCCAATACATTCCTAAACCTAAACGTTGCTTCAAGTGCCAACGATTTGGTCACTCGAAGCTGAACTGCAAAGGCAAAGAAGTTTGTGCTACCTGCTCCATGGAACCTCATGGCACAGAGCGGTGTTATTCAGAGCCGATGTGTATTAATTGCAGCGGCAGCCATTCCGCAGCCTCACAAGACTGCCCAACCTGGAAAAAAGAGAAGAAGATTTTAGAGTTTATGACGACTGAGAAATTGTCTCCATACGATGCAAGGCGCAAATATAACACCACATTTCCGTCGAGCACATTCAATTTCACCTTCTCTGAAGTTGCTGGGAGAGGAAAGCAGGCGGCTCCGGTTCACAGTGACTTCCTTGAATTGTAAGAACTAACTAGGCAAACGCGTTATGTGTTTCCGCGTTGATGGATGAGCTGGAACAAATCAACTTATCTTTGGATTGGTTATTATATATATATACACCTTGAGATCCAAACCATTACATCACTGCCATCTTATTTTCCAATAATAATTTATATGATAACAAAGAAGGCTTTGTTTTAATCGCTTACAATCAAGTGGTGACACTTGTTGCTTTGATTTAATAGGTATCTTAATAGCTTTGAATAATTAACACAAATAACATTATATTTTTTTTTACATCGAAACGGCTGATCCGAAATGAGTAAGAGTTCGGAATAATGTGTATCATCATCAGATCAAAATTCTCTGAGAATTTGAATTCTCTCAGATGAAATATTTTTCACGAATGTTTTCCTCTGGCTTATTCTAATGGGATTTTTGAAAACTTTGGAATGAGTTTTCTCAAAAGTGGTCAAACCGATCGCGCCTCAAAACTATACAGCATCAAGTCAGATAGGGGTTCATGTGTGTGCCAAGTTTCAACTGATTTTGAATTTTCGTCTGACCTGTGGAGCGCGAACAAAAAAAAAAAAAAACAAAAAAAAAAACACATTCGATTTTTCAAGTACAGTGTAATTGAGTCTTCGCTTCGCTCATCCAATGATTGCTCAAGGAAAAGAAATTAAGCTCCTTAGCCAACTCACTGCTCCACAACATTCACCTGCGGTTGCTGATAGTACTATGCAGGCTATTCAAGATTTACAAACGCAACTTGCAAAAGTACAGGAGCAGCTCGACAAACAATCACACCTTCTGTCTGAACAAACAAGGGTAATAACTGAAAAAGATGAGCAAATTATGGATCAGAATTTAAAAATCACTGAACTATTAAGACGGAACCGGGAACAGGATTCAACTATCAAGAGTCTTCTGGCAAAACAGAAGCTCCTCACTCCTAATATTCCACAAATGCCGTCTCAGAGCTCTAATCTGAAATGTAACCGCTCCCTATCAAGGGATAACATTGACAAAGCAGACCAGTTGAAAGCGCTGCCTACCAAGTCGTCGAATAACCCTACTTCTGTTGAAAATATGGAAGTGGAAGCTCACATTGACAGACCTAAAGCTGGCGCTACTAAAAAGAGAATAACCAACTAGTTTTTAGTGCTTGATCTCATCTTTTGAGTTTCAAGTCTCCTACTAGTAGTTGTTTATATATATTCATATCTTTCATTTTATCATCAAAATGGCTTTTATACAGTGGAACTGTAATGGTTTTTACAGACATAGAGAGGAGATGAAGAGTTTAACCTGCCATTTCAGGCCTATATGTTTCTTGCTTCAAGAAACGCATTTTAAACAGACCTATTTCTCTAACCAGCTGCCTGTGTAAAGTGATGGAGAGGATGGCCAACAACCGCCTTGTTTGGTGGCTCGGACAAAGAAACCTCCTTTGCACAGAGCAGTCTGGCTTCAGAAAACATCGCAACACTCTTGATCACCTGGTGCGCATGGAGAGTTTCTTTCAGGAGGCGTTTCTCACAAAGCGACATGTTATAGGTGTATTTTTCGACCTAGAAAAGGCCTACGACACAACCTGGCGCTATAACATTTCAAAATCTTTGTATAAATGGAATTTCAGAGGTCACCTTCCTGTTTTTATTTCCAACTTCATGTCTGACCGCCGTTTCTGTGTTCGGGTTCAAAACATGTTATCAGATAGTTTTAGACAAGAGAACGGAGTACCACAAGGCTCTGTTCTCAGCTGTACGCTATCTGCAATCGCGATCAATGATATAGCCAAATGTATACAACAGCCGGTTTCCACTTCGCTTTTTGTGGATGACCTTGCCCATCTTCAGCAGGTCAGCAAACGTGGATGCAGCATCTAGACAAATCCAATTAGCAATAAACAGACTACAGAGGTGGGCGAACCAAACCGGATTCAAGTTTTCTGCAACTAAAACTACCTGCATGCATTTTTGTAGATTGCGGGGATTGCAACCAGACCCTAGCATCTACCTCGGCAGGGACCTATTACCATTCTCGGTGTCGACAAGGTTCTTGGGTCTTGTATTCGATAAAAAGCTGAACTGGATCAACCATGTAACTCAACTACGAACCAAGTGCCAGAAATCTCTCAATATGTTACGTTACTTGAGCGGCACCAAATGGGGTGCTGATCGTACTACAATGCTGCGCTTATACCGTGCCCTAGTACGATCAAAACTGGACTATGGCAGCATTGTCTATGATTCGGCAAGAATGAGCTACTTGAAACCACTTAACACCGTCCACAATACAGGCATCCGACTGGCCATTGGAGCTCTCCGGACCAGTCGGGTGGAGAGCCTGTATTGTGAGGCTGGTGAACCTTCTCTCCACCTTCGTAGACAATATCTACTCTGTACATATGCTTCGAAACTCCTCTGTATCAAGAAGCATCCTACATACCACCGACTTTTTAACCCCAATTTCCAGCCTCTCTTCGATGCAAAGCCTACGGCAACGGTGCCTGCGGGTATCCGTCTCGATAGGTTCTTGCTTGATGTTCGGTTCCGCCGTCCTGAGATGTATCCAGTGTCAGTTTGTCCTATCGCACCGTGGCTAGTTACAAGACCCGAATGTATATTTCAACTCTCCAATTACAAAAAAGCAGACACGAGTCGACTAGTCTATCGGCAACTATTTAGGGAAGTTTGCTCAAAATACCATGACTTCACCACATACTATACGGACGGATCCAAGCTCAACGGCCAAGTTGGGAGTGCTTTCTGCTCTGGTACAACAGTCTGTAGAAATTTTAAACTGAACCCTCTGTGTAGTGTGTACACGGCAGAGTTATTCGCGATTTTACTAACACTTGAACATATAAAGAGGAGAAATGAGAAGAAATGCTTGATCTTCACCGACTCTTTAAGCTCGCTCCAGGCTATTGCTCAGATCTACCCTGATAACTTCTTGATCCAGGAAGTACAGACACTCCTGACCGCCCTTGCCTCACAGGATGTCAGTGTAGTGTTCTGTTGGGTACCTGGACATGCGGGAATTCCTGGTAACGAGCAAGCTGATGTGGCAGCTAAGGAAGCGACACAAAAGCCACAAGTAGACGCACCTCGATTTATTTCCAGCGACCTGAAGGCACATTTTAGACAACTTTTTAAACAGCGATTTCAAAATGCATGGAACAACGAAACGAACAATAAGTTGAAGGCAATAAAACCGACGATTGAGTCCTGGGATTCATCTATCCGAGGCTCACGGCGACAAGAAGTGATTTTAACTCGACTTCGAATAGGGCACACACTTTTAACGCATTCTTACCTTTTTACGCCTGAAAAAATTGTTCCAGTGTGCGACTCGTGCAATGTTATTTTAACAGTTGAACATGTTTTAGTGGCCTGCAATAAATACAATGCCATGAGGAGACAATTGTCACTCGGAGACACAATGGACAAAATTCTTGAGAATAGTTCTGTGTCTATTGACAAGCTATTCGTGTTTCTGAGGTTGGCAAACCTCATGGACACAATCTGACATGTTCCGGAATCCACGCCGTAACATGCTTACCCTGGTTTCAAATGGTATTTTTAAAGTGTTTTTATCCGTTTTTTGTTGTTAATTGTTTCATATAAAATAGCTATTAGTTAGTACCAGGTCGTCTGTATCTGTGTTTAATATGTATATGGCCTTTTACACCATACTCATATTGGCATGATCTGTGATGATGGTATAAGCGCAGACAGTCGAAATTAGAATCAGGTTAATCTGTGATATTAGTCAGCTTCCTTGTTTTACCTATTTGATGCATGTACCGGCTTTTTACACCGGTACCTGATTTTATTATAATCGTAATTTAGTTTCAGGCTTTACAAAATTATCCGACAGGCGCAAAATGACCTCGTTGTCGACGCGCCTAAAAACCCCAACATGCATTCTTAAACTGATTGAGGAAGGTAAAATTAGGGAGCCTGACGGGTTACCTATCAGGAATCAGGATAAATTACCACAATCTGCAAGAAATTGAAGTTAGTAACAAATTTATTTGAAAGAAATGAAAAATGATAAAAAAATGTAATTTATATGGTTACTTTAAATGACAGCAGAGCATTTAATACCTTCGGTAGCTAGCCGATTGAATTAAATACTACTAAGAAGGTGATGTACACAAATTAATGAAATGCAATTGAAGTTAAACAGGCTAAACTTGAAATAAAAATAGTTATATATAATATGTATATGTTGCGATGAATGTCCAATCAAAGATAAATGTCCAATGAATGTCACGTAAATGTCGAAATATCGGCGTGGTACAAAGTAATAATGTGAGAAATAATAACGATACCGTCTTCAGATGACGTTGAATCGACAGCAGGCCTTGTTACTTGAAGATTCACGTAGACGCGTCTAGTCTTAGCGATGATAAACTTATGTGTACATGTACCTACACATGTATAAAACGTGGAAAATAGCACACGAATCCTCGGTTGTACACGGAGGAGGGTGTGACAGGAGATGTGTCCACTCAGGATCACAAGTCAACAGTGACTATATACTTTGTCGCCTCAGCAACCCTGTCTTCTGTAGAAAGTAGGCGGTAAGCCGGTCGCTGTGATTGGTTGCACCCTTACACAAACATCTTAAAATAAGTTTAGCACTGCTGCAATCTATGGTGAATTTAAGAAAATTGACAAAAATGTGAAAAAAAGAATTTAAATAAAATATCACTCATGCTGTATCGAGCTCTAAAGTAACCAACATGACTACGTTTACTATTAGCATTTCAAATCACAGATCATGATACAGGATGAGGATGGATTGAAAGAAAGGATAAAAGTACATAATAATAGAGGGTAGGCGGCGATAGGTCACAATTACCCCCCAAATGAAATATTAAGTAGTAATACTTGGGTATTTCATTTCCGTGAAAAAGGCTGAGAAGCTAAACAAATGTGTTGTTGTAAAATAAACCATACCACCCCTCAACAAAGAAAAAGGCATTGCTCATCTTTTGAATGGGTACATACTTTATCTGAACATCTGTGTACAATCTATCTATACATTGTCGCAAACCAAAGAAAAGTGTTATTATATGGCGGACATATGCTTGTACCATAGGGTTGGTCTATCTTAATTGCTTCCGAGTTACGGTGAAGCCAAAACTAACTATTGTAAGCGCATCTTCTCACGTATAGTCACATATTCGTCTAAATCTAACAATAAGAGTGTAAAAGGTCTACTTGGAGGCAAACACGTGTTGTGGCCAATTATATTTAATAACAAAAGTGCGTAAACTTACTATTCTAAAGATTGAAAGAGCTACCTTCTATACAGCTTTAGTTATACGACGTTAAACACACCTTTTACGATGCCAGATGTGTCGTCGGTTAGCTCGTAAGCGTTGTTTCCCGCTATTTGGGATATGGTGTACGGTCCATCGTATAAGTTGAAGAATTTCTTGGTCTCCTTGTTCATTTGATTTGACAAATGTAAAGCCCTAAGAAGCACCCGATCTCCAACCAGGAAAACTGTCTTTTTTTTAAATTTATCTTCGTGTCTTTTACTTCGCTGTTGACCTTTCTTTCGAAGTCTTTGTTCAGCCAATACGATTTTTGTGTTATGTGATAAAGGGATTCCATTTGGCTGTGGAAAGCTAATATTACGAACTATCCCAGATGTGTAACTTTTATTGAAATGTAACTCGTTTGGAGTGAACCCAGTACTCTCATGTACAGTGGAGTTGAACCAGTCTTCAATTTGTGGTACCCATTTAACCCATGAGTTGTGCTTATCGGAACAATATGCTCGAAACACCCGACCGAGCTCACGCATTACGCGTTCTGAGGGGTTTGATTGCGGGTGTCTGATAGACGAATGATAAGCTCTTACTCCCAACTCCTCTAACGTCTCATACCACGCTCGGGCCGTGTATTGAGTTCCATTATCACTTAAAATGGCCTTAGTTTTATTCACATTGCGAATATAGTGTTCAGCTTTGCTGCTGACTGCCATCGCTGTTGCTTTGCGTAAAGTGTAAAGCTTAACTAATTTAGAAAATAAATCTACGAAAACTAGTATGTAATTACATCCCAAGGCTCCTGTAGGTAGTGGTCCATACAGATCTGTGGCTACTAGCTGTGCCATATTTGACGGAATAATAGGGTGAAATGTGCCGTGAGCCGTGAAGGGGGCGTGTTTCGTTTTCTGACATGTGTCGCACGATGCAATCACCTGTCTTATGGTTCGCGCCATACCTTTACAATGAAATGTCTCTCTCATCGTATAGAGACATTTTGTTGCTCCAAAATGACCGATCTCTACATGTATCGACTTTATTACTTTCCTAGTGATAACATCAGGTAAACAAAGTTTCCATGACTCGTTGTCGTCTTTGCCTGGCTTATGAAATAACCGCTTGTCCATTAACATGTATCGCGGAAACTTATCAGCTGTTGTCGGTGATTTTAGTCCGTCTATAATAACGCGAAGTTTGTCATCGCCACGCTGCAACTCATCTATTCTTTTTAATTCCCTTTTAAGATCGGGATCTATTGAATGAATTACCGGCGCAACCAGGACGTCTCTTTCTAGTCTATTGCTCTCAATTATAGAGCCGTCATCTTTTCTTGGAAATCTACTGAGAGTGTCCGCTACTACGTTTAATCTACCAGGAGAGTATTTGATAGTGAAATTAAATTGAGTCAACCAAAGGCTCCAGCGTTTTAAACGGCCAAAAAGAAGCCTGCATTTCATAATAAACTGTAGCGCTTTGTGATCAGTGACGATAACAAAGTCGTGCACCCCCAAAATGAAAATTCGAAATTTATCTAGAGCCCATATTATGCTTAAAAGCTCCTTTTCTGAAACTGTGTAGTTGAGTTCAGATCCTTTCAGAATACGCGATGCCATAGAAATTACTCTGATCTCGCCTTCCTCATCCAACTGATAGAGTTGCGCACCTAAGCCAAACTCACTTGCATCACAACTGAGATAAATTGTTTTTGTGTAATCGGGATGTGTCAATAATATTGAGTCCACAAATAATGTTTTAACGCGCTCAAACGCTTCGTTTAACTCACTCGTCCATTTCCACTTCACGGTTTTTTTTAACAATTGCTGCAGTGGTACTGTGTGTTTTGCATAATCATTTGCGAACTTTCTATAATAACTGCACAGCCCTAAGAAACCTTTTAGTTGTTTTTGATTTCGTGGCGGTGGCCAGTTATGTATGACATTCAGCTTTTTCATGTCTGGCGACACCCCATGTGAAGTTAGAACGTAACCGAGAAATGGTACTTCATCCATACAAAACAGTGACTTCTTGAAGTTAACTGTCATGCCAGCGTTTGAGAGCTTACCTAAAACCTTGTCTAAATGGTCTATATGTGTTTCAAAATCCTGTGACGTAATTAATAGGTCGTCTACGTAATTAGTAGTGAACTCGCGTACTTCGTCACCCAAAACGTGTTGAATACATTGTTCAAAAGCTCCCGTTGATATACTAAGCCCGAAAGGTAGAACTTTGAAGGAGTATATTTTTCCACAAAACTTGAATGAACACAATTTTTTACTATTTTCCGATAAAGGAACCTGCCAGAACGAAGATACTAAATCTAGTGTTGAAAGCCATTTAGTGTTGTGAAAACCGTGTATGATTTCGTCGGGACTGTTCGGAAATTCTCGTTCAGGAATTAATATTGTGTTTAATTCTCGCGCGTCGAGACACAATCTTACCGATTTATCTTTTTTTATGACGACGACCAAAGGATTTATGTATGGACTACTTGATCTCTCAATGATCCCATTTTCTTCCATTAAATCGAGTTGTCTTTGAACTTCCTCTCTGTAGGCAAAGGGAACAGGATAGTTCTTTTCGAAAAACTTACTATTTGTTTTTATTTCGATAACGTGTTCATAATCGCGTACGAGTCCAGGCCTCGATGAAAACAGATTGTGGTGTTTTGATAGCAGTTTAATAAGGGTGTCTTTCTGATAACTACTTAGCAAATGTTGTTGACCCACGATTTCTGTTATCGTGTCTAGTGATGTTAAATTACCATCCTCGTCGTCTGTTGGGCTGTTGATCATGAAAGCGTTCAATTCAAACGTAATGTCATTCTCGTAATCCGGCTGTTGATCCATGTTTTCGTCTACTCTCTTCGAATTTGGCATAACTATAATTTGTGGATTAACAGTTTTGTTTTTCAATGAGAAAGAGCCTACATCGAATCTCAAAATCGCATCGTTGTCGGCTAGCCAATCAACACCTAATATTACGTCTTTAACTAAATCTGAAACTACAAGGCAGACAACTTCAGTGTCTATACCGTCAACAAATATATTCAGTAGCACTTGTTTCGTAACTCGCTTACTACGTTTACTTGTAGCACCTAAAACAGTTACGCCAATGACGGGTAGAGTGTTTAATACCGCCCCTTCATTTAACAGGTATTTATATATAGATTCTGAAATTGCATTGATTTCGCTACCCGTATCGATTAGTGCATTGAACTTAAGCCCATTTATCTCTACTATTGCTTCCGGGCATTTAACCGTTACAATCTCTTTTTCTTCTTTTTCTTCAATGAGAAATCTCGGATCGGCCGATCTCATAATCATTTTAGCGTCTTTGACGGCGTTTATGGAAATCTGTTCGCTATTCAGTTCGCCGCCATCTAGTTTTCCGATCGAATACGGTCTTGATCGTTTGTGGTGGTCCTATTTTGTAACGCGTTGACGTTAGGTTGACGCCATGATTCATGTGGTCCTTGATTGGAATTATTACCACCCTGCCCGCGATTATTGTTATTTCTCGTCGAGCTATTGTTGCCCGCGCCCGCCTGTGTCTGAACTTGCACACCCGCTTGCCTATTGCTGTTACGAGACTGTAAATCCATGGAGTTTTCGCTCTCATACAGCTTCAGCAAATCTAACACTGCTGCCGTCGATTTGCAAACCGGAAGCAAAACATTTTTTGTGCGTTCGGGAAAATGACTTATTAACGCTCTCGCTAAACTATTGTCGGGAATAGGGGTGTCCAAATACCCCGCGGATTGAACTATGCGTCTGAAATACGCTGACATGCTAATCGAGCATTCGTTGGTATACTTTCCGCTGTAAACATCGCGATATACTTTACTTTGCTGTTCATGATTCCAATATTTGTTATTGAACTCCGTTTTGAATTCCGCGTATGTACGAAAACGGTTATGTTTGATCCAGTCTAGGGCTGGTTGATTGAAACATTGTCGTGCTAAGAGTAACCTGTCCCTGTCACTTACGCCAAACATTTCAAACGTGTCATCTAACATTTCAATAAATGACATTGGATGGATGCCATCATAATTACCACTAAATCTAATGTCTTCGAGTTGCAACTGATAGCTGATCGTTTTTAGACTGTACGTATTATCTAACGCAGCAGTATCTCGAACTTGTGATGCGGGCAATGACGCGTTCTGCATGGTTTCTGTCATAGTAGTATTGTTGCGCTCAACTGACACAACACTAGCAGTTGAACTAGAAGGCCTAGTTTCGATTGCCTTTAAGCGTTCCTGAATGCTATTTAACATGGTTAACACAGCTAACATCGTTGGGTCCTGGCTTGCCGTAGCAGCTGGAGCGTTTTCCTGATTAGCAGCAGTGTTCGTTTCTACGTCTTCCATATTGACGTTATTAATGGTGGTCTCTTTCCTTTGTCGGGTTACTACCATACTTATAAAGGCAAAATAATAACTAGCATAATAAATCTCGCGAAAAATCTAATAAAGATGGTGTGGGCGCCACTTAGTTTGAGATCACTAAGAACTACGAAACAAATAAAATACCATTTCGATGAAATGAGCAATGAGAAACCCTTAAATTGATGAATTGATTGATAAATCTCAGGACGATCGGGTTATTTTCAATACCGTTCAAATTGAGACGAATCCCTTGAAAGTAATACGGTAACTGAATTAAGATCACTGAGCGGTTAATTGAAACACAATTATACTCATCGCCAAGTGTCTTATCGAGCCAGCCACGTTGGGGCCAAATTGTCACCTACTCTCTCCTACTGTACTAAAATATGTACTTATAATTAAAATGATTCGGAAAAAACGATAAAATAAAGGTGAAATAAATTGATTGAGGAAGGTAAAATTAGGGAGCCTGACGGGTTACCTATCAGGAATCAGGATAAATTACCACAATCTGCAAGAAATTGAAGTTAGTAACAAATTTATTTGAAAGTAATGAAAAATGATAAAAAAATGTAATTGATATGGTTACTTTAAATGATAGCAGAGCATTTAATACCTTCGGTAGCTAGCCGATTAAATTAAATACTACTAAGAAGGTGATGTACACAAATTAATGAAATGCAATTGAAGTTCAACAGGCTAAACTTGAAATAAAAATAGTTATATATAATATGTATATGTTGCGATGAATGTCCAATCAAAGATAAATGTCCAATGAATGTCACGTAAATGTCGAAATATCGGCGTGGTACAAAGTAATAATATGAAAAATAATAACGCTACCGTCTTCAGATGACGTTGAATCGACAGCAGGCCTTGTTACTTGAAGATTCACGTAGACGCGTCTAGTCTTAGCGATGATAAACTTATGTGTACATGTACCTACACATGTATAAAACGTGGAAAATAACACACGAATCCTCGGTTGTACACGGAGGAGGGTGTGACAGGAGATGTGTCCACTCAGGATCACAAGTCAACAGTGACTATATACTTTGTCGCCTCAGCAACCCTGTCTTCTGTAGAAAGTAGGCGGTAAGCCGGTCGCTGTGATTGGTTGCACCCTTACACAAACATCTTAAAATAAGTTTAGCACTGCTGCAATCTATGGTGAATTTAAGAAAATTGACAAAAATGTGAAAAAAAGAATTTAAATGAAATATCACTCATGCTGTATCGAGCTCTAAAGTAACCAACATGACTACGTTTACTATTAGCATTTCAAATCACAGATCATGATACAGGATGAGGATGGATTGAAAGAAAGGATAAAAGTACATAATAATAGAGGGTAGGCGGCGATAGGTCACAACTTCACTGTCTATTAGCCTGTTTGTAAACGGTGTACATAGCAGGTCATTCAAGGTCCTATTTATTGAGTTGAAATAACATACAACATGTAAAGGACAATTAAAATTTTCAAAATACTGAATATTGAAAAATAAAATCAAACATAAAAAAAAAAAAAAAATCACATAAGGCAGACCAGATTAAACTGAAAATTTCTACAGATGTGTATAAAAATGAATTGACCTTCAAGGTTTTTTGTTTTTGCAATAGAAATATTTTTGATTTTTTTCTGCTATGTTATTTGTATGGTTATTTTTATGGTAATTTTAGTCTAAATGCACTGTTGGGCAAACTTGAGTTAATTTTTTGTAGCGTAGCTTAGTTATTGTTTCAATATTGTGTACCCAATTCCATCACATTTCCCCCAGGATTTGCTGTTTCAAAACCTGAAGTGATGGATTTGCCTGTGGAAATACCTGGGCAAAGACGTAACTCTACAGCGTACTACATTGATGGCTTTGAGTACAACAAACGTGGGGCTGGGCAAACTAACGATCGAGACTGGTATAAATGTACCAAAGTTCGCTGTACTGGGAGGTTAAAAATTACCAATGGCATAAATGTCATTACAATTCCTCACACCCACGAAGCCGATTTTTTCCTTCAGGAACGAAAAGAAATTCTTGGCAACCTTAAACGGTTGTCGAGTACAACCTACAGTCCTCTGAAAGACATATTTGAGGAAGAGACAAGAAGGTAAGACGTGTCGTCTCGTTAGTTAGGCCTACATGAATAAGCAAACATGCAATTCAATTCATAACAATTTTCCATTTGTATAAAATATACTAGAAAAACGCTGTATTCACCCCATAAACAGCTCTAGTCGTCTATAGGGCATAAGTAACAATAAAAAAATTATAGATGCGTTGTAAGACGAGCGAGAAGGGTAAGCAATGCTTCGAGTGGTACCTTATAACCGCATTCCAATTATTTTATATCTTCAAATGACTGACCTGATCAAACTGAAAATTTCCAGAAAGGAGTATTAAAGTGGACCAAAGCTACTTGTGGAATTTCATTTTTAGGAGAATAAACAGAAACCAGAAACCTGGTTCGGCTCAGTCAGTTAATTAACTAGTATAGGCTTACAAAGAAATTCTTTAGTTTTGAAGTTTCTTAAATATTTCTTCTAGTTGGAATTTTAAAACACATGCCATAACACAAAAACATTTTTATTTTAATTTTTGTTTTCCATTGTGAATAAGTAATTTAATCATCATTGTTATAACAATGGAAATTTTCAACACAGATTTATTTGGCTCTTATTGTTGTAGACAGTTTTCAATATTTCATTTTGATTAGGCCTATTAGAGTCATATCTGTGTTTTGATGTTTGGTTTTCATTTCTATGACTCCTATAAGTATTTAATTTAAATATTTGAATAATTGGCTTTAATTTTATCACATATTTGAGCTGGACAGGAAATGAAAGGAAGAGTTTGATTAAGTTTCAGGAAAAGTAAAATTGATAATAGATATAGCCGCTTGATCTGTGGGGAACCAACAACCCTGAGATTGAATTCTCGCTTCGCTCTACTAATTAATATAAAAAATTACCAATTCCATTTAAAATATTTAACTTCAATTCATAATATTAAATACCAATAAAAGTTAAGACTGTAGCCCAATGACTTTGTTTTCCAACTCATGAAACATTTTTTCTACTTTCGATTATAACAATGAACAGGCCTTTTATAGGGCATTATTGGCTATTATTTAAACCCAACTCTCATTGATTTAGATATCCAATGATTGATCCACCAATGAATTTCCGGACGCATGTGAGTATGATGTCAAATGCTCGCAGCAAGTCACTGCCGAGGATACCAGCTACTCTCGTCGAATACAGTGACTTGCTGCAAACTCAAGAGAATATGAATATTTTCGGCCTGGCACAAGCGAGGCCAGATATAAATGGCCTGCCCCAGCCAAGACAAGCATTTTTCCGACAAATGCTCGTTGGGATAAATGATTCAGAAGTGCATACAGCTGTTTTTGCCTCTCCCTCTATGCTGCCACTACTCCAGAGAGCATTAGAATTGCAGATGGACGCAACATTCAAGGTAACTGGATATATGTTAGCATGCTACAATTTGCTCAATAGGCCTATAAACTTGTAATATTGACTGCTCTCATTACAATCTATAACGTATGTGGTTACCCAAGAAAATAGCAAAATCAGTAATCCTTTGATCAAAGTATGTAGGGCATTTTTAACTAGGAAAACGTTATAATTATGTCCGCGTTGATAAACGAGGGAAGTTGGAAACATGATAAGTGTCAAAACGGTTCCTTTATATTTATTTTTCCTCAAAATGGCTGATCTGAAAAAATTGAAAATTCCAAATTATAGACACACATCCATTTTCTTTTTGGAACGTTGCAAACTCAGCCCATCCAGCCAGCTATCGAGGATGCGCTGTGTACCTCGCAGCAAGAGATGAGCTGAATGGTATTAAGAGGAGAGGCCCGATCAGAGCTCGTCCATCAAACAGACCAGAGCCAAGATTCGTCCCTGCACCACCACCACAACGCAACGCGTGGGAGGTGAGCAATACGGGAGCGACACACAACCGCCTCAACCCAGACGAATTTCCCACCCTGCGCAACCCTAATAATGCAAGGGAGGCAGGCGGAGTGGTAAGCCAAGCTACGCCCGGACAGCCACCCAGAACTCAACAACAGCCAGATCAAGTTCAGGCAGGAATCAACGCACAGGAGGCAACCGGGGGAGATGGACAATTAACATCAAACCAGTCATCAAGGGCTCCACACCAACAGAGCTACCCCGCTCAATACAATTTCTACCGCCAACAGAGAGCTCCAAGCACGCCTAGACGGAGATTGGAGATATACCAGCAAACACAACGAGGACCACAACAACTCGAACGAACTGAACTGAACCAGCAAACACAACGAGGACCACAACAACTCGAACGAACTGAACTGAACGCTGAAAATAGCCAGACGGAAACGACAACGTTGCAGCAAACAAGACAAAACAGGGCCCCCGGTCAAACACAAGAGCCAATAAGCACAGCAGAAATGATAGGCGAACCTCGACCACACCTCGATCAGGCATCAAACACTGCACAACCTCAGACTCACCACAGTATATTTGAAGCCGCCAATGCCTGGGCCAACAACCTGCTACATGTGCTGATGCAGACTCCTGAAGAGAATAGAGTCCATGTTGTCATGTCACACGTTATGCCACGATTCCTGGTGAAACAAATGTCTTACCAACATCAACAAGCTGCCCATCAAAACCAGTCGAATGACGCTCAACATGGCAACTAGACCAACGTCAATGAATATCATCTACTGGAACGCCAATGGGGTGCGCCAGGCAAAGACAGAGCTACTGGAATCCATCAAATACCACCATTCAGACGTTGCTCTCATCAACGAGACACACCTTCGAGACAAAGACAAATTCAAGCTCCCAAACCACAACATCTACAGACAGGACCGACCTACCCAAGGCGGTGGCACAGCTATCATAGTCAATAGAGATATCAAACATCATGAAATAAACCTACCAGCACTACAATCAATAGAAGCGAACGCAGTAGTTATTCACACAGACCAGGGAATGCTGAGACTCATAGCAGCGTACAAACGGCCGACCACAAAACTCGATACGGGTGACATTGACCTAATCTTCAACGATCCAATTCCGACTATTCTGGCAGGCGACCTGAACTCAAAGCATCCTGACTGGAACTCTAGGGTCACTAACAGCGACGGAAGACTACTAAGAAGTCACTGTATCAACCAAAACACATACGCCATCATGGGCCCCAGTGCACCAACATATCACAGCCACAATGTCAATCACAGACCGGATGTTTTGGATATAGTCCTTCACAACAACACAGTGAAACAGCTCTCACTGGAAGTCCTGACCGAACTGTCCTCTGACCATAACCCGGTCCTCATTGGCTATGGGTCTGAGGCAGTATTGGATACTGTAGCACCAAGACTTAACACGAACAAGACAGACTGGACCACATACCAAGCAACACTTGACATGCTACTCACAACTGGAAACCCAAACCATCGACAACGAAGATCATGTTGATGACCATATCACCCATTTCACAACTTCAGTGATCATGGCTCTCGAAAGAAGCACGCAAAAAACTTCGAACAAGAAACCTGACCGGTCTCTGGAGCTCCCACCCGACATCAAGAACAAAATCAGAGTCAAGAATCATCTTCGCAAGCAGTGGCAGCACACTAGAGACCCCAAGCTAAAAACAGAGCTGAACAGACAGACGACAATACTGAAACATATCATCTCACAACACAATCAGTCACTCTGGGATGACAAACTCCAGTCCCTCGAAACAAATGACATGTCGCTGTGGCGCATGACGAAAGCACTCCTCAACATTCGAGACAGATGCCCGCCAATCCATGGACAACGTGGCATGGCCTATTCCAACACAGACAAGGCAAACGCTATGGCTGACACGCTGGAAGACACGTTCAAACCCAACGAGAACCCGTCCAATGAAGATCTTATAGACAAGGTGGAAACAACAGTTGGACGCCTCGACCAACAGTTCACGCCAATAGAAGAGCGAGCGCTATGCTCCCCCGAAGAGGTGATGGGAATTATAAACAGAACCAAAGACAAGAAAGCAGCTGGCATTGACGGTGTTCCCAACATCGCTCTTAAAAGACTCTCCCGAAAGGGACTCACCTACCTCACCAAGATCTACAATTCCATGATCAAGCTCACATACTTTTCGATGATGTACAAAAAATCCAAAATAATCCTGTTCCCCAAGCCCGGAAAAGATCACACGTTTCCCCAAAATCACAGACCGATCAGCCTCCTAAGCTGCGCATCCAAAATTTTCGAAAGAATCCTACTCACCAGACTCAACACACACATCACTCAAAACAACATTCTGAGGAATGAACAGTTTGGATTCAGGGCCAAGCATGCAACAACCCACCAACTACTCAGACTTACGGAGAAAATTGTGTCAGGCTTCAACAGCAGCAGGGTCACCGCCATAGCCTTCCTCGATATAGCCCAGGCTTTCGACAAGGTCTGGCATGACGGGCTGATCTACAAGCTGATGAACCATAACTTTCCAACATACCTGACACAATTGATGCAGTCCTATCTACACGGCAGGTCGTTTGAAGTCCACCTCCAAGGAGCGATATCGACAACAAGACAGATAGAAGCGGGCGTACCACAAGGCTCTGTCCTCGGCCCAACGCTCTTCAACATATACATTAACGACATGCCAAACACACCTAATGTGGAAATAGCTCTGTATGCGGACGACACGGCATTGATTGCTCAATCCCTCCACGGAGTTCAAGCGAGCAAGTACCTGCAGAACGCTCTGGATGCGCATGAACAATGGTATACCAACTGGAGAACCAAAGTCAGCGTTCCCAAATGCATGGCAACCCTGTTCGAGCGCAAAAGGAAGAAGTCAAGGATCAATCCAAAAGCCACCAACCAACTAGAACTCTTTGGAGAGAACATACTGTGGACGAAGCAGTCCAAATACCTGGGTGTCATCATGGACTCCAAACTGACTTGGCGCGCGCACATACAAGCAACAACGAAGAAAGCGAGACAAAGACTTGGCATGCTCTGGCCGCTCATAAACAAGAACAGCAAACTATCGACGCAACATGCGATAACGATTTACAAGACTTACATTCTCCCTCTCATAACATATGCTTCGCCAATATGGGCTGGGACGGCAAATGTGAAGTCCCTGGAGACAACACAGAGCAAAGCTCTCAGATACATAACTAAGAT
The DNA here is from genome assembly GCA_964007535.1 of Brachyptera risi. NCBI lineage: Eukaryota > Metazoa > Arthropoda > Insecta > Plecoptera > Taeniopterygidae > Brachyptera > Brachyptera risi. Next base: position 502,971 of record OZ023333.1, read on the forward strand.
GCCTTGGTTTGTACGAAACGATGACATCAGGCGTAGCGTCAACGTACAAACAATACGCGAAACAGCTAGAAAACAATCTCACAAATTCTGCACTAACCTGACACAGGTACCAAACCCGCTTATAGAGAGGTTAGGCATACCAGAAAAAACAGCATACTATGGGCACCTAAGATCAATCGACACCCTGAGATAGTATCGAAAATCGAAAAACCTGCATCAAAGGATCAGGAAATAAACTCACAAGCAGGTTGACCTGCAGGACTTGGCCCAGAGCAGATTGACAAGTAATTTAGAAACACCCGCCATGATATTGGGTTGGAGGCTTTGATTAGCCTGGCACCATCAGAATTGAAGCGAGGTGCCTTCGGCACCTCAGACAAGAAAGAGGTTGGTCTTTTTGGAACGAAATACAATATTTTTTTTCCGACCTAATATTCAAAGGGCATTTTTCAAAACTTGAAAATCTCAAAAGTTATCCAGCCGATTGTGCCTCAAACCCACACAGGTATATTCCAGAAGGGAGTCATTAAGGGGGATAAGTTTCATGTAGTAGTAGTAGTAGAAGTAGTACGTTGAATGTATATTTATAACCGTTGACCCTCTTTTGAGGAAATTAATCTACATGAAATATCATAAACATAGGTAAGTTAATATAAATCAGAAGATGATTAATATAAAATAGATAAGCTTTTCAGTTCAAACTTATTGTCTACTTAGAAGTTAATATGTATACATATAATATAAACTTATAAAAGTACAATGAAAGATAAAGGAACTGTATTTGAACCGGTAATTGTTTGTTTGGCAGGTTGTTCCAAGGAGGCCACATATCAACCAGCTCTTAACTATCCTTGCTGTGCTTGGAGATCACGTAAGAATATTCATACATATTGAACAATAAACATTTTATTAGATGTATACAATGTCATAGTTTGAGTCTACCTCCAAACCACCTGTGCATACCATATTTAATATAAGTAGGCCTTTATCATATGCTTTTGTTTAATATTCTTAATTTTTTTTTCATTATTTTTCAGTCTAAATATTATTTGAAGTTGTAATTTTAGATACATGCATGAGAGTGTACATAAAACATGTAAAATATGATTTGAGCTTAACGTTAGTAGTTTGAAACAACGATCATTATATTTTGACAGACTTTCCCTGTCGTGTACGCGCTAATGACGAGACGTACACGGCAGGCGTACGCCAGGCTACTGGCTTACGTAAAAGACACATTGGCGATTAACATGGCGCCAACCTCCATCATGACAGACTTTGAAAGAGGGCTGCAAAACGCTCTGTCTGAAGCCTTCCCAGAGGCACAAGTCCATGGCTGCTACTTCCACTATGGGCAAGCAATCTGGCGAAAGTGCCAGAAATTGGGTTTGGCCCAATATTACAATTTAAACGGCAACGTGCAATGCCGCAATTTTGTAAAAAAAATTATTGCCTTGGCACTTCTTCCTGCCAACAAAATAGTTGAAGGAGTGGCATATTTGGAAGTAAGTTTGCTTGCAAAAGCAGTAGTAGTATTATAAGTATTTTTTGTGTATACACGTTATAAAGACAACCAATAAGAAGAGCAATAGCAATGACCTCCATGTGAATCTTACAGCACTTTTTTAAACTTTATTCATTTATATTTATATATGGATTTATTTTATTAAACTGTACAAATTTATTTTTAGCAACTTATCAACACAGTTGGGCCAGTGGCAGCCAGACCCAAACTGAGGCAACTCATTGCCTACATCCGGCGATATTGGCTGGATATTGTCGGGGTGGAGCGGCTGTCGGTGTTTGGGCTCCATCGACGAACAAACAACGCCATTGAATCTTTCAATAGAAACCTGCTGCGCAGGTTTAGGATAAGCCCAAATATCTGGATTTTTACAGGTAACTTGGAAACAATAGTTGTATTTAATATTTTGATAAAAGAACTTAGTAAATCATTGTTTCTTTTGTCCATTTAGAGAAACTATTGCAGTGTGATGCGACTGAGTCTGCCGAGGCGTTGCTCGTAGAGCAAGGCCACCCAATCCGAAGGCGTCCCAGGAACAAATACCTGATCCAGTCCAACAACGTGCGACTGGCTAATGCTGCGCTTGCAGGAGGAGGCCAGAATGCTGTACGGGATTTCTTAGCCCGTATGGCTCACACATTTGACGGTCATTTCCGGCAGCTGGAGGCCGACCTGCTCGCGCAGAACTGCATCGTCTGCTTATCAGATGATACCGTGGTCGACCACATTGCAACTCCATGTGGTCATCTGCAGTACTGCCACGCTTGTGCCACTCGCCTACAGTCGACGCCACCAGTCCGGTGTGCTAGTTGCAACATTGCATGCTCCTACATTCGAGTATTTCAGTGAGTAAAGCTTTTAAAAAGTATAAGCCTACTATACAGTATCAATAATTATGGTGGTATGATTATTCAACACACATTTTTATGTAATCAACTCATTAATTTCTATGTAGCATGCTATTGGTAGATAATAGGTAGAGGTTTTTCATGATTTGGTTTCAGTCTTAAAAGTAGCTAAATTGGTACTGTGTTCCTTAATAATAGGCAAAACTACTTTTCATAACTTCTTACCAACATATGGGAGATCTTTTCATATAAAAATTAAAGTGATGATTAAAGTACACATAAAATTTATAAGATTATTTTTTAACAACTTGCAACTAAAACTGATTCTATTTTCATTCTTTACTTTACAGGTAGGCAAAGCCCTAGTGACCTACTGTTACTCGGATCAATGATGCAATTGTATGCCGTTCACATTGATTACAACGTTTGTATTACCGATACTAGGAAAACGCTATATACGCGTTGTTAGACGAGCGGAAAGTAATAATATGTCGACTTCTTTCACATGTTCTTTCTTTATGTTCGCCAATTGGGTGACATTTAAGTTATAAATGGGTAAAAACGGCTTCGAGTGGTACCAATTTAGCACATTTCATGTTTTTTCTTCAAAATGGCTTACCCAATCAAGCTGAGAATTTCCAGAAATGTGTATCAAAATGTAATTCAACCTTACACAAAATTTCATTTTTTGGAAAATAAAAATATTTTCATTTTTTTTCTGACGTGTTATTCTAATGAGTATTTTTGAAATTTCTAAAATTCATAAAAACAAAATGTATCATCCGATAATGCCACAAAACTATACAGATCTAAGTTAGATGAGGAACCATGATGAAAAAAAGTTTGAAGTTGATAGCTGTAGCCGTTTGACCTGTAGAGAACCGACAAAAAAACACACAAAAAAAAAAAACATAAAAACGAACACCAATTTTTTTCAGTTTGTCAAATTGAATCCTCGCTAAAGCTCGTCTAACAAGTTGCTATTGATTGACACTCCAGTTCTATGTAGGCCTAAGCCCTTATAATGTGCAACGACCAAATCAAGTGAACGTTTACATTGATCACTACGTTCACGTTACCGGTACAATTGATAGTTTTAAGATCACTGCAATAAGGACCGATTTTAGTAGTATAATACAGTAGAACCTCTTTAGTAAGTTTCTTGTTAGTATATTTTTCACCTTAGAAAGTTTCATTTTTTGATCCCATTCATACGCTCACCAATGTTAAATAGTTTCTTTAGTAAGTTTTTCACTTTAGTAAGTTTTTTTGTCTGGTCCCCTGAAAAACATACTAAAGAGGTTTCACTGTATTTACAAGAATATTTCACAATGTTTCTGTAGGATAAACAATGATGTTGGCCTACATACAGCATCCCATACTGAAATTAGACAGCAAATTACGTCCCTGAAATGTCTCTATTTTGTCCGTGAAAAGTCTCTAAAAAGTCTCTGTTTCGGCTCTGTTTCGGCCGGCCGAAACAGAGCCGAAACACAGGTAATTTGGGATAGAAACCACCATTGTTTCGGCCCTGAAATGTCTCTGTTTCGGCCATGAAATGTCTCTATTTCAGCCGTGAAATGTCTCTGTTTCGGCCGTGAAATGTCTCTGTTTCGGCCGTGAAAAGTCTCTGTTTCGGCCGTAAAAAGTCTCTGTTTCGGCCGTAAAAAGTCTCTGTTTCGGCCGTAAAAAGTATCTGTTTCGGCCGTAAAAAGTATCTGTTTCGGCCATGAAATGTCTCTGTTTCGGCCATGAAATATCTCTATTTCAGCCGTGAAATGTCTCTATTTCAGCCGTGAAATGTCTCTGTTTCGGCCGTGAAATGTCTCTGTTTCGGCCATGAAATGTCTCTGTTTTGGCCGTGAAATGTCTCTGTTTCGGCCGTGAAATGTCTCTGTTTCGGCCATGAAATGTCTCTGTTTCGGCCATGAAATGTCTCTGTTTCGGCCGTGAAATGTCTCTGTTTCGGCCGTGAAATGTCTCTGTTTCGGCCGTGAAATGTCTCTGTTTCGGCCGTGAAATGTCTCTGTTTCGCCCGTGAAATGTCTCTGTTTCGCCCGTGAAATGTCTCTGTTTCGCCCGTGAAATGTCTCTGTTTCGGCCGTGAAATGTCTCTGTTTCGGCCGTGAAATGTCTCTGTTTCGGCCATGAAATGTCTCTGTTTCGGCCGTGAAATGTCTCTGTTTCGCCCGTAAAAAGTATCTGTTTCGGCCGTAAAAAGTCTCTAAAAAGTCTCTGTTTCGGCCGTTATTTGTCCCTACTCGGCCCGTGTATTGCCCCTACTCTACGGGTTGATTGACCTTTCATAACTCATCATATGAGTTATATCATATTCAACATATCATATTCATCATCGAATTAACTATTGAATCACGCCGTGTTCATGAGACATGAAAAAATAATAAATGCAGCCATTCACCTGAACCTAAAAAAAAATCTCTTTTCGCACATGTCTCATGAACATGACGTAATTCAACAGTTAATTCAATGATGAATTGGGCCTCATATAACTAAAGTTATGAAAGGTCGATCAACCCGTAGAGTAGGGGCAATACACGACCCAAGTAGGGTCAAATAACGACCGAAACAAGAGACTTTTTATACACGGCAAAGTAGTTTTCTGAACCCATATCTGTCACGCCATAGCTCGTATTTTTGGCAGCAAAGAATTCTCTCGAGTCTTACGACAGTCAGGACTACGCCATTTGATTGTAGAATCACTTGATGTATGTATGTAATCGATTTATTTAGCAGTCTTGTGCTATCAGTAGCTCCATACATGTTACAATGTTATATAATTAATATAAGAATATAAATGTTATAACAGAATACTAAAGAATTATCTTTAAATTACCTTTAAAAACCCATACAATGGAATTTCAAACTTTAACATTTTAAGTAGTCGACATTTACTAGTTCTTGTTCTTGAATCTATCAATATTTTCCCTGACATACTTGTTGCACTCTCTTTTAAACCCGTTCAAGTTGTTACAATTTTCATTTTTTGGCATTTTGTTATAGATTCTTATGCCATTATAAAAAACATTCTTCTGATTAAAACTATTCTTTCTATAATCCAAGTATATGTTTCTACAGTTACGGGTGTTATGCTCATGTATTTCAAATCCATATACGATACTATCTCCTAGGTAATCAGGTATCAGATTGTTAACCAACTTATAAATAAATATTAATACACTTCGTATCAGTCTCTGATTTACACTCATCCATTGTAATGCATTCAACATATCATTTGTGTGTGTATATACATAGTTATTTTGAACAATTACAAATTTTTTACATTTCAATATTATTCTCATTGTTCTATCTTGCAATACTTGTAGGTTATCTTTTTCTTTATCTCTCAGGTACATCAGTATAGTTGGGCAATATTCAAAGTGTGGTGCTATAATTGTTTTATATATCAATATTTTGGTCCATATTGAAAGTTCTCGACTACAGCGAGCCATGAAACCAATCTTTTTCCCAACTTTTTTTGCAATATATTCTCCATGACACCTGAAATTCAGTTGATCATCTACTATTACTCCTAGATATTTCATTTGATCAACTCTCTCCAGAATAATTCCATCCATGTATAGATGATTGTTTAGAAGTACTTGATTAATATATACATTTTTAGATTTACTTTGTGAAATTATAAGATATTTAGTTTTACTCAAGTTAAGTTTGAGTTTATTACACGCTAACCAGTTTGTAACATTCTCTAATTCTGTATTCATAATTGCCACTACTTCTTCTGCATTATCACCAGCATACGATATTAGAGTATCATCTGCGAATAGATTCATAAATGATTGTTCTATACATTTATGAATATCGTTCATATATATTATAAACAGAACTGGGCCCAGAACTGACCCCTGAGGAACTCCAAATTCATTTACAATATTTGTTGACGTTTTGTTATTGAACTTTACTCTTTGTTTTCTATTATCGAGATAACTTCGAAACCAGGTTAGAACAGTTCCTCCAAGTCCATAGTACTTGAGTTTATTCACAAGGATCGAGCGATTTATCGTTTCAAATGCTCTTTTTAAGTCCAGAAATACTGTTGCGATACATTTACCCTCACTTCTTTCTCTTCTCCATCTTTCCAACGCTAATTGCATTGAAGTCTCACAGGAGTTGTGCTCTAGAACCTGACTGATTCTCATATAAAACATCTTCCAGGTCCAAGTATTTACAGAGTTGATTTTTAACTATGATTTCCATTATTTTCTCATAAACTGGAAGCATGTTTATTGGTCTATATTCTTCGCATAAATAACTTCCTTTCACTTTCTCTATCGGTACTACCGTAGACAGTTTCCATGACTCTGGAAATATTCCTTGTTCAAGAGAATTATTGATTACATTTGCCAATTGTTTGCTTATTGTTGGCAATGCACATTTCATCACATTTGCTGTGATTCCATCTTCTAATGGGCTTTTGTTTTTCAATTCTTTTATTATGTTACTTATCTCTAGTACTGTAACTTTCTCGAAACTGGTGAACTTATCAGGAAACATACTTATTCCACCATTAACATTATCAATATTGATATCAGGTACACCTAAATTGATACTACTTACTATTTCAGCAATGCTATTTACAAAATATTCATTGAATTCCTCTGCAATATTAGTGTCACCCTCAACTGAGATATTATTGAACATTATCATTTTTTTAATATTGTTGTTCACCCCACCTTTTATGATTTGTTTCAGCGTCTTCCACATACCTGTTGAATTACCTTTCATATTATCTATTCTGTTCTCGAAATATATCTTTTTAGTTCTTCTTATCAACGACGTAACCTCATTCCTTCTTTTTACGTATTCTTGCCAATCTGCGCGCTCGCAGTTATGTTTGGCTATTCTGCAAATCCTATCTCTTTTTATGATCGCATCTTCAACTTCTTTGTTGAACCAGTTTTTATTCATATGACACTTGATAGCAGGAATCATTTTTGAAGATAAAGGAGCTTCACTATTGACACATACTCCAATATTTTTAACAAATAATTCCGCTATTCTGTCAACATTGTTTTCATCGTTGGTATTATTATTGAACTCATTTTTCAACTTCTCTTCGAAGATCTTTGTATCAAATTTGGTGAAATCCCTCGACTGTATCAATTTGGTATCGGTTAAGTTGTTCCTGAATAAGTCCAATGAAATAATCTCATGATCCGTGATTCTAGGAATATTAATTGACACAGCTGCATCATTATCATTGGTAATTACTAGATCTATTATTGTACTACTATCTTGTTGAATTCTGGTGGGTTCATTCACTATCTGTACCAGTCCATACATACTTATTAAATTTTCAAGTTTTCTACTATAGAATGATTCTGAATTAATATCAATATTGAAGTCTCCTAAGAAATATTTAAGATCATTCGAGCTTTCATTATCATCCCAAAGTTCTTCTGATAGGTTTATGAACTCTCTATCGCTACTACTCGGAGAATGATAGATGGTATTGAAAGTTCCCCTTAACTTGGGATCAGTGCATTTAACACTTACTGTCCACGTATTTTTATCTATTGTATTTCTTAAATCTAGTCTATGATACTTGATATTATTATTTATATACATCATCACACCACCAGTATGCCTGTTGTGAGAATCGCATCGTTCACTGACATATCCCTGTATCGACACCTCTGAATCACTGACCTCATTGGTTATTCTCGTTTCAGTTAGACATACTAAAAGTGGTTTCTTATTCACAATCATTCTTACTATTTCGTCCTTATGACTCAGAAAACTTTGGCTATTCAAGCATATGACATTACACTCATCCCTAGCTTTTTTTCCTACTTGTATATTTGGTTGCTATTCATAGTCGTAGTTCACTTTATTAATTTGCTTTTCGTAGATGATTTTGTACCAGGGGCATTCTTTACTAGTTGCTTGGTGCCAATTTCTTTCGTTACAAACTCCGTCACAATTGTTGTAGTAGTCGGTTATATCACAATTTACACAATACTCCAGCACCGAATTGCATTCATTGTAACTGTGTGCCCCTCCGCAGTATCCACATTTTGTGTTCTTTTTACATTCCTTTTTATAATGTCCAAAGCCTTGACAATTGAAATACTGAATAATGTGAACACTATCTTCGATTACATATTGCTGCCATCCCAGTTTCACTTTTCCATTCTCAATAAAATATTGTCTAGTCTTCGGGTCGACTTCAATAATCAAATCTGCTGTTCCGTTGTCTCGCACAATCTTTTTTATTTCCCGAAGTTTGTAATTGTCCACATTTTTGGCTATCTCGTTTTGGGTAGTAATGTTCACTACCCAGTCTTGTTCTTCATAGTCTTCTGTATTAACATTTTCAATCCTCATTCTAGGATTTCTAGTTTTGAAAGTCGTGGATAGTGAGGTCGATTCAGTCGAATCACTTGTAATTCTGACTACAAATTCTTCTCCCAGTACTTCATTAGCGCTTTCCCTCAAAACATTCATAGATTTCTCGCCATCACATTCGATTAGTATGCCTCCTTCAGGTGTGTCTTTGATGATTTCGATACCAATAGCAAGGCTAAATGGATCAAGCCTTTCTTTTAATACCTTTTTTGTGTCTTCACTCAACGTTTTTTTACTTTGTTGACCTGGTATCATGTCACTCATCGTTTGGTCCAGTATTTTTGGTTCAATTATCACTGCTCGAGTTATTTTCTGCTTTCTTTTTACCTTTTCATCATTTGTTATCCCAGTACTTTTTCGGTGGTTCAGTCGCTCTTGACTTACGCCTGCAGTCTCCGACATTGGCAGCAGTGTCCAAGTCGAGTCAAGCGTTGACTGTGCTGCCATCTCTAGTGTTGTCGATTCACTGAGCCCATCTCCCATTGAACCATGACTTGTCTTTGCGTTTCTTCCTAAAGTACCAATGTATTCACTGAGTTTTATTACTTTCTTTTGTAATTCCACATTTTTCTCTTCTTCAATCTTCAGTCTTATTTCCATTTCTCTCACTAGTTTGTCACTAACCTTGTTCAGTTTATCACCATTACTCACTGCCTTTTCCAGAGCGTAACATAACCTGCATTCACCAAGGCCTCGGCCTAACTCCCCACGTTTCACTTCAAATACGATATCTTCTTCGTCATTTCCCTCCTCCTTCATTAGTTCCATTAGTCTATTAACTAACACTGTTTTTTTACCTACACTAGATTCACCTCTTTTTTCTAATTCTTCGCTCAATTCATTCATTTTTAATTCCTTTATCTCACACAACACTTTTTCACTTGCCGCCATCTTGAAGTCTTATCTAGTCTAATCCACCCCCCTATTGAATTGTCGAACAGTTTTCGCAAATTCGTTGTGGAGTCTTCATTGCACTTCTCATATCAATGTTAACTCAACAAGTACAAGTGATAGACTGGACACTGAATGTAGCAATGGAATGTGGTGTGACAGGTGAAAACTGGCTAGGCCCATTCACCCCGATTCAACCCCTTGCTGCTTGTCAGAATACATTCGTTGTGCCCGAGGCGATATGTACTTCGAACACAATAACGGTCGACATTCCAATCAATTCCAAGAAACAGAAAACAAAGCCCGTAAAAAGTCCTTAAATTGGCCGTGTTTCGGCCCTGTTTGGGCGCTATGCAACCGCATCTTCCTGCAATCTGTTTGCTTTTCTAAGTACGGCCGTGAATCGGCCGTGTTTCGTCCCTTAAAACTCAATCGTCCCTAATTCGGCCGTGTGATTTCAGTACGGGATATTTAATAACTATAGGTCCTAATCATATTTAAAAAGTGTTTGTATGATTTACTTTTTTTAACAAACATTTTAGTTCTGGTACAGTCAGTCAGTACTACATTTTGTTTGTGTATTGCATAAGTACCAGTAGGCCTACATGAAAAACATCTATTTTTATTACTGGTTCCACGGTACCGGTACGTAATTGGTATGTTATGAAATAATTATGAAATAATTGATTGAGATACTATCAGTATTTATTATCATTATTTATGTACATACTCCATTCTTACTACTAATAAGTTGATTGTTTCATTTTGATCTCTATTAAGATATTCTTATCTTAGCATGTAGAATATATCTTAAATCATAATAATATTATCTACTTTACATTATATCCAACTAAATAATAGTTCTATTTTTATTTCTTATTTCTCTCTTATTATATGAAAAGGTTAGGTGGAAGAACGATCATGTGATCGAACCTCGCCCTTTTCGATTGTTATGACGGAATTGTTATGTACATGGAGAATAAAGACTTTCTATTTCTATAGATAATGAAATTTGAGATATTAAAAAAATCGAATCAGACAGACAAAACGTACCCATCAGAAAGTGTGCACTTTTTATATACATTACCGCTTACTGGTAATTGGAATATTGGTATATAATATAGTACTGGCACATAATAAATAGGAATGTATGGTACTGGCGCATAATAAATAGGTACGTTTGGTAAACAACCGGAATTTTATTTGAGTAGAAAAACATTAGGCCCAGAGTAGTCTGAAGTAAGCAATGAAGTAAATTCAATAGGCCTATCTGATTGAGGCCAGCCAGTACATGTAATATGTATTCACACTCATAGTCATAGGCATACTTATAATTGCATTAGGCCTATGCTTCACCATACTGCGATCTACAGGTAGTTGTGTAGGCCCATTATGTTTGTGGCAAATAATACATTATTAAACAAAGCTTTATACTGGCCTGCCTTCACTTACACCTTCAACATTAGCAATTAGCTTTATGATAACATTTAAACATAGTGTGAATTAGGCCTGTGGCAGTACAATAGTAAACCTCCCTTACCAACATACGGTTACACAAGAGGAACGAGAGGAGCTCTTGTATGTCCGAATCGCAAAACAACAGGCGCTTGGATCAGACCAGACAAGTTCAGACACGAACGAGGAGAGAAGCGACCGATCCAATAAACACGTTTCCAGCTACTATTCTACCTTCTCTCACTCACCTCAGACCTATGAAAAATAAATACAAGTTTTCTTCACCATTAAATAGGGTCTACTGTTCCAAGTTCTCTCACTCACCTCAGACCTATGAAAAATAAATACAAGTTTTCTTCACCATTAAATAGGGTTTACTGTTCCAAGTTCTCTCACTCACCTCAGACCTATGAAAAATAAATACAAGTTTTCTTCACCATTAAATAGGGTCTACTGTTCCAAGTTCTCTCACTGACCTCAGAACTATGAAAAATAACGATGGTCAATGATGAGCCATGCACCAATCAGACTACTTACTCCCTTGTTCAAATACCAGTATGCTTAGGCCTACATCAAAATGTGAATGAATCTTGAAAAATTTGGAAAATAACATGCTTACAGTTAGATAATACACGGTAGTCTAAACATTAATTACACTCGACCTTTGGAATCTTCAAATTAAAAATGGGCCTTGGAAAGTGATCCGATTCAATAACCTGTTTGGTACCGTACTGCAGTTAAAGTACTTTGTAGGTTGAATGTGTACAATCAATAAATTTTAAGAAAACTTTTGCCCCTATTATGGAAAATAAGAAATATATTAATGAGAAAAAGCTTAAACAACAAAATCTAGTACTGATTAGACATTTATAATACATATTCCTAGCAATTTAATTGAATTTTTGACCAACCTGGTGTGATAAGCATGTTGCTGTCATGCCCTGAAGTTAATCCTTCACACGACTACGGAATCAGTACCCGAATAATGTTAATTACTCCCGAGTCGCCTTTACTAGTTTTGAATGGGCCTCCAACGGGGTCTTCATTTTTTCATGACACTCAATGGCGATGGCAGCTCTTGCTTTGCCTTTCAGCTTGCCGTACGTGGATCGCAGCGCATTGATGATGTCTCTTGGGCGCGTGGTCGTGGCATTGAATGTGCACACCGTAGTAGCATCCTGATAATAGTGTCATACATATACAAATAAATTAATATCTGAACATACAACATGAAAATTCTAGGGCTACTATATAATGACACGTCAATCAAACTCACCTTTTCCCTGATTTATATCGCGGTCAAACAATTGGTCTAAGCCTGTCGTTAGGCAAAGTCAAACTAGCCTATGGTCTAGGCCTTTAATTTACCCAGTACACTGCTAGCAAAAGCTAGTCTTATCCTTAATCTCAAAGTATAGGTATAAGCCTAGTAATATGCCCTAACCTAACATACCTTCACAAGCACTACTAGGCTAGGCCCCTATTATAGGCCTAAAGGCTTAGGCTTACCTAGGCTAGCCCAACACCAAACTATGATTGAATAATGTTAGATCCGAGGCCTATTCGTTCATATCAGTTTAGGGCATGTATGTATGTATACATACCTATTACCTAGGTGATGGGCCTAGGTGAAAGTCAAAGTGTTTTTGACTTCATTGACAGGAAATTGTAACCTCAAAATGAAAATGGTGTTGCCTACGGCTACATTGCAATTCTTTCTTATTCAACACAAATAATGTTCTTACCTTTTCTCGGCAAGTGACAGCGTCCGTTTTCTTATTTTCTATCTTTTTATTGAATGTTGACACTAGGCCTATGTCTGGGAGGGAATGCACTTCCTCCAAAGTGAAATTGACAGAACGGGCTTTCTTCTCTTTCGTCGCCATTTTTCTTGTTTGTGAACACTTGGTCCATTCAAGTGCGACTTACGCGAAAAAATATCAACATTTAATACCAACTGAAATTTAATACAACTAATTTGACGGGCTAAAAAAAATTGGGGTTCTCTAACCTTTTTTTTATGAATTTTCGAAATTAAAAAAATACCTATTCGAATGACATACCCTTTTTGCTCATTCTACAACTCACGTACGCATAGCGTTTTCATATTATTATAATACAGCATAAATATAAATTTTCAATACTGGAATGGGCTTAGTAGAAATGTTTTTGAAGGGGATGAAATCAGGTTGAAGTTATTCCGTCAGAGGGTAAAGGAGATGGTGGGATAGGGGTAGTTAGGGAACTTGCCACCGCGCATTTATGTGCATTTGCAAGAGTTAAATAATAATAATTATTATTATTATTACTATTATTATCTCGTACAACTGTGATCCATTTTTTCTTTATATTTTCATTCATATAACTGCAGACATGCATTTCGTGCCCCTCATCATACCTTTGTTTCACGATAAGTATGTCAGCCCAACAGTGCTGTAGTATTAGTTGCCTAACCGTAAGGCATAAATCCACGTTAGATGTTGCCAGACTGTCGAGTATCCAAGCACATTAAATCAAGGCTGAGTAAATCAAGGCTGACTATCCGCAACCTGTAGTTTCATCCAAGCTCACTTAATGAAGGCTGAGTAAATCAAGGTCGACTATCCGCATTCTGTAGTAGGGTCATGCATTGAGGCTCACTTTATCAAGGCTCACTTTATCAAGGCTCACTATATCAAGGCTCACTTGATCAAGGCTGAGTAAATCAAGGCTGACTATCCGCAACCTGTAGTTTCATCCAAGCTCACTAAATTGAGGCTCACTTAATGAAGGCTTAGTAAATCAAGGCCGACTATCCGCATTCTGTAGTAGGGTCATGCATTGAGGCTCACTTTATCAAGGCTCACTATATCAAGGCTCACTTGATCAAGGCTGAGTAAATCAAGGCTGACTATCCGCATCCTGTAGTATCATCCATTGAGGCTCACTATATCAAGGCTCACTATATCAAGGCTCACTATACGCAGATTCGGGGCCGACTAAATCAAGGCTGACTTTATGATCATTGCAAGGCTCACAATAGCAAGGCTCACAATAGCAACTCGTACTTCAAGGCTGACTAAATGAAGTTGGTTGTGGGATCAAGGCTGACAATACTCAAATCGAGGCTGACTATATCAAGGCTGAGTAAAAGTGCTCCGAGGCTGACTATATCAAGGCTGACAAAAGGTGATACCTAGTAGTATAGTGGATATTTATTCTATGCTATTTTTTTTACATAGGCCTACATACATGGTTACAAAAAATGACATAAGATTGGATAATAAAACAAAGTGTTCACAATCAAAAAGTAAAAGAAAGCAAGTAATATTTAAATTATTAAATCACTCGATAGTGTGATTAAATTACTATACAGGCCTATGTTGAATGTCTCATGTATGTATTATTCATCAGTATTTTCTGATGATGGGCTACTTTTGTGATTTTCCTTTGTAGCCTAATCACAGAATAAGTGATTGATTGCAATAAAACAATCCAATCCATGTACAATAATTGAACCCGTCAATTTATATATTTATCAAATCTCAAACAAATAAAACCATCAAAGAAATAACAGCGAGGCCTATACATTAGCGACACGCCTACTACCCTCCCCGCACCATACGTCCCCGGCATGCAAAAACTCAACTCGGAGAGCAAGCAAGCTTCCTGCCGTCTCTCAAGGAACCATCCCAGTATTGACCTGAATGACAGAGGATAACCAAAAAAAACTCTATCAGGATGGTCCACCATAGGCCTGTACATGTAGGGTACCATACCACCCTTGGATTGCATAACTGATACACCGAAAATATGGTGAATTGAGAAAAACGAAGGCCTACACTGAAAATCCAGTAGTCCTACACCGTAAGCATTATTTCAGATGATGACTGAATAGGGAGGCTACGATATTGCATTTGAATAGTGTGAGACTGGGCCTACCCCCTTCTCCCCAAAATAATAGACTAGCCATCATGCATGAAAATATTGTTCTTGCGGAGTACGAGATTTTCGGACTCTAACATCAGATCCCAGTCTGTGTATGACAATTCAGTGTACTAGCAACTAATAACCTCAGCAACGTACCTGCTTCAACTCTGGCCACGTATGCCTCATTTTCGATAGGGAAAGATATGAACTGGAGGGAGTGTTGAACCAATGCGTTGCTAATGTCACACAAAACTCGCGAGCAACTGGCTTGACTTATGCCTGTTACATCTCCCATAACGAGCTGGAACGTTCCAGACGCGTAGAATCGCAATGCAGTAAGAACTTGCGTCGGTCTGGTCAAATGGTCTTCCAAAATGTTGCACAGTTCCAAGATGATGTGTCTTGGAAACCTGTACCGTTTAATCAGATGGTCATCCGACACATTTAATGAATCCGGCCTATCTTTGAATACTCTGCCAGGTCTAACAATGATAGGCCCCTCCTAATTAGGCCTCGGCCTAGCCTCATCCAGAATTAGGAAAAGCCCAGCATTGAACATTGTAATATAATTAGTAGGAAATAGGCCTAGGCCTATTATAACTGTATATATAATTAGTGTTAGTGTTTTAGTGGTTATATTAGTAATCATAAGTTACATTTCAGCTAGGTAGGCCTATAGGCCTAGTAATAGTGGTACACTCTTTGACAGGTTAGGCTAGAGTAGACAGACAAGGTGAGTGGTCAGAGGTGACACTGACAGTTGCACACGCTGGGGCCTAGGCCTAGTCGAGATCAAGCAAAACGTTGAGGTTAGATGTACAACCGGATTTATAAAATACGTAAATCAAATTGCGCGGTATTTAAAAATATCCTTACCGTGTTTTGGTGGCTAGAATTTACATTTTCTGTCAAATTCAGCCATAAAATCATTGTAAATGGATATTCAAAGTCAAGAGGTGATGATCACTTACTAGGGCCTAGGCCTAGGCCTACCATTCAATTTTTTAGGTACTTGTCTCCGGACAAGAGATGAAAGAACAGCTATGAGGATCTCAGACACTTGCTAGGGATTGGTGGGACGATCAAATATTCCTTTATGAGTTTGGATTAAGACAAAATATGGTATTATTTCGAAAGAAGGTCATAACTTTGAGCCAAATCAGAGTTATGACCTTTTGTGAATTCGGGCCCAGAAGATGATAATATAAACACATCTGTTGTTTATAAAATGTTAACATGGTTATTAGAGGGCCAAAACCAAAGACGTTAGTATCTGACCTCCTTGACCAAAAATGGGGTATACTCAATTTTTTTCGGTTTTTATTTAATTATAAAATATTTAGGCTACGTGGACAAAAGTTATTATCGTAACGCGGTAGACTATAATCCTATTACAACTTGGAAGCGCTTAAATTTCTAATTTACATGGAAAACCAGCGATTCTATTAACGCGCAAAATATGGTATAAAAGTCCACGCCATTCCAAGGCCGATAAAGTTTTTTTTCTTTATTTCGTTGATTCGAAAATATACAGGCTATGTGGACAAGTTTCATTACTACGTAGTCGAAGATTGTAAAAAAATGCATAATCCAAGCGCGATAATTTTCAATTTACGTAGAAATTCAGCGATTCTACGCGACGAATAGATTTTTTCGGTCCCTTTTGAATCAAACGTATAAGTGTGTTTCCACAGTGTGGTGAACACGCTAAAAATGGGTGGTATTGAACTTGATAATGAGGTCACTCTAAATCTCATGGTGCAAAATAAATTTGTTCATCTGTAGGTCAATGTTCAAATACATTATGGGACTATACTACTTCACTTACCTAATCGGTTTGATAGGCTTCTTCAAAGTGTCATCTCGAACCTGACTTAATCAGGTAGGGCTACTACATAAAACAAATATGTATATTCGTGTCAAAATATAAAACCCTGATTTTGAATGAGTAGATCAACTAAACGAATTGAATACAATTATGAGGTATGTTTCTTCATCGGTATCTATCTGACATTTCATTCTTTTTTCTATAATCTTATCTCAGATAACTTTTCTCCATCCCAAGTCGGAGTCTTAGATATAAATTTGAATCTTCTCTGGTTAGACTTTGAAGTTTCCAAAATACAGGTATCTTCATGACATTAAATCCTATCTCCCCCTTCCGTCTCCACTGGCCACACTGGCTCTATATCCGAGGTGAGGTCGTCCTGTCCGAACGATCCTTCCTCCGCCTCAAGAGATTAAAACGTTGATTCAACTACAATTCCCAACCTGCGAAAAATTGTGGATAAACGAGTCAGAGGTTGCGTTAGAGGTGGATGTTTTTCTTTAAATTTTATTGTGATGAAAAATCATTCAAATTGCTATTCAAGTTGTCTGATTAAAACCTCTGCTGCGTTCAAAAGTACTTTTATTTCAGGATATTCACTTCACTATAATAAGACAAGTAGTGCATTTTCGATCACATGACTAAATTGAACCAATCGTCGAATAGATTCTAATTCTTTAGTTGAGTGTTCACTCGCCGGACTTCTCACCGAGTCACCGACTCACCGTCAGATTATCAAGATATTGAAGCAAGTCCTGGATCTTTGGTTACGCTTTCTATTGCGAGTTTATTGAAGGAAATTTGGTAAGTAAATTTGGTAATTGTTGAACTTTCTGTGTCTTATTTGGTTAAACCTTCATACGAAGCTGAATATTATTAGTTCTCAGGGTACTATAGTAGGCCTACACGCGCCACTCAGTGTAGTTTCATCGTTGTTAACTTGTCCTCCAATTGAATAGCATGTAACATTTGAAAGAACCACAATTATTATTATTATTTATTATTATTATTATTATTATTATTATTATTATTATTATTAACTCTTGCAGTTGCACATAAATGCGCGGTGGCAAGTTCCCTATCAATCCTATCCTATCGCCTCCCTAACCTTCTGACGGAATAGCTTCAACCCTATTTCATCATCAAGTATACTTCTACTAAGCCCATTCCAATCCCTACCTGTCCTATTCAAAAAAGAGAACTTACCGACATCTAATCTAGCCCCCTTTATAACTACTGCTCTATCATGACTTCGCCTACCCCCATACCCTGACTCATTCCTTTCAATCAACCTATTCAACTCTCCCCAGCCCCCTTCTCCTTCCATTACCCTGAATAAATTACAGATCCGATCCTCCTTTCTCCGTATTTCCAATTCCCGCCATCCCAAGTCTCGGATCATCTCAGATGGACTCTCCAATATTCTCACCCTCTCCCCCCTTTCATTCTCCCCCCATTTCCACCTCCTAACCCTACCTGTAACCCTTCTAACTGCAATCCTTTGCACCCTTTCCACATCCCTTATCTCACCTAATCTATAAGGATCCCAAACTGAACTAGCATATTCCACCATGGGACGCACTAACGAGAAATAAGCCTTTTCCTTCATCTCCATACTTGTCCCCCTAAGCTGCCTCATTACAAAGTTTAGTGCATTTATACTCTTTTTTACTATTCTCTCAATCTGACTCCCCCACCCTAGACGTCTATCAAATACCACCCCCAAGTACTTGTAATTTTCCACTGACTCAAGTGACTTCCCTCCTACATCATACACTACATCAGCCCTCACTCTCCTCCTACCAAAGGTGACTAACTTACACTTCCCTTCATTTAACCCCATCTTGTTCAACTGAACCCAGCAATTAAGTGCCGTCAAGTCTGCCTGAATAGCTACTACATCCTCCTCTGTATTGATTTCCCTATATACCACACAATCATCTGCAAATAACCTTATTCTCGAATTAACAACCCTAGTCAGATCATCTATATATAAATCAAATAATAACGGACCTAGCACACTACCCTGTTGAACTCCTGACGTAACCTTAACCTCACTTGAAACCTCCGAACCTACTCGAACCGTTTGAACTCTATCCTGAAGAAAGTTTCCAATCCAATTAACTAACCCAGCATTCCCAATGGACAGTTTCAACTTCCCTAATAATATAGTGTGATCTACCTTGTCGAAAGCCTTTTCAAAATCTAAAAACACTGCATCAATACAGCCCCCCTTGTCTACTACCCCTGCCAGCTCTTCCGCAAAACCTAACAACTGTGTCTCACATGAATACCCCTTCCTAAACCCATGCTGCACTTCCGAAATACCCCTATGTTCATCTACTTTCTCCATTATTCTCTTTATAACTACCCTTTCCATCATCTTACATACATGTGACGTAAAACTGATTCCCCTGTAGTTGTCTACCCTGCCCCTTTGCCCTCCCTTTGAAATTGGAACCACCTCCGCTTTTTTCCAATCTTGCGGTACTATACCTGCTGTGAGTGAGGCTTGGAACAACCTTAGCAAATAACCTACAACCCCCCTACCCGCTAATTTCAGGAGATCGCTTTGCACCCCATCTATGCCTGGTGACTTCCCACTTTTTAGTTTCCTTAATACATTCCACACTTCCCCCTCTGTAAGCAGGACTTCTTCCCCCTCCCCCTCCAGTGTTGTTTCTCCCTCCCCTATAATTCCAGTCACATTGAACACTTCCCCGTAGAATTTATTTAATGCTGCTGCCTTCTCCTTATCCGTTTTCCACTCATTCCCTCCCTGATCAACTAAGGTGGGCAACTCCTTACTACTACCCTTCTGACTAGAAACAAACCTCTACATTCTATTCCAGCTACCCTGTACATCACGTTCATTAAACATACCACCCATGAAGTTTTCTTTCGCCTCCCTCTTAGTCTTGTTTAAGTCCCGCCTCAGGTCCCTGATCGCTTCCTTTCCCTCCCCTGACTCCCTCAACTTCCTACTCATCTTTCTACCCTCTCCCTTAAGCCTCCTAACCGTACTATTATAGTAGGCAGGATCTGCATTTGCCTGCAACACCTTATAGGGAACCAACATATCTCTAACCTCCTCATATACTTTCCAAAAATTGAACCACAGACTTTCAACATCACGCTCGTCTATCTCACACCACTTCTCAAACCTATCCTCAAAAGCTTTTTGAACCTCTCTTGCCTGCACCCTTTTGTACCCCCAAACTTTCTTCCCAACGTTATCGGTTTGAACCGGAGCTAAAGCTAAGCTGACTATAGGTACCCGATGATCGCTAATGCCATCAACAATCACTGTTTTTGCCCACAACTCACTCGGCCTGACTAACACTACGTCTAGAATATTTGTACCCCCTAACCTTCCACTCCTGGTTCCCTCCTCCACAACCTGATGAAAACCTTCGTTTAATATGCCCGTAACGATGTTTTGCATTACTCCCCTCCCTTGTTCTCTACCTCCTACCTCCCATCTTACGTTAGGCATGTTCAAATCTCCCGCTATAATTAAACTCTCTACATTATCCCTAGCACTAAGCCTATCCTCTAAGCAATGAAGCAGTCCTAAATCCCCCCCCCCCCCGGAGGCCTGTATGCTGCGATTACCTCAAGAGACTGTTTGCCTACTGTTATCTTCATTCTCATCATCTCTACTTCCTCTTCCTTCCAGAGCACTGTCCCCTGAATACCTCTTTTAACTGCTACCATTACCCCCCCTCCATGCCTATCCCTATCTCTTCTATGCAATGTGTAACGATCTATAGTTAATTCACTTTCTGTAAATCCCCCCCCCAACCATGTCACTACTGCCACCACCACTTCTGGCTGGTACAATTCTAATAGCGTTCTAAATTCATCCACCTTATTTGCTAAACTCCTACAATTTACTACCGTTAGGTTAATCTCCTGGCATTTACTTTCCCTCGACCTATTCCCCCCCCCACCTACTCTCCCCCCCTTTTCTTCATTCATCGCACCCCCCTCAAGTCAAACCTGTGTTCCCAGCCTATCACCTACCCTCCCTAACAGCCCACCAAACATACGCTGCCCCTCCTTTGACAAATGAAGTCCATCCCTACCTAATCCTTCTCCTCTTAGCCAACAATTGGAGTCCACAAAACACACATCCATTCTTTCGCACATACGACTAAGAAAGTCATTCATACCATTGATGACCCCCCTCTGCATATCCCTACGATACAAAATTCCACTAACCACCACCCTACCTTCCCCAAACCTCCCACGAGCTACTTTCACTAACCCCTCCATCTCCTGTACTAACTTGACCTTTCCCCACCCATCCCTACCACTCACGTCATTTGTCCCTACATGAACTATCACCGCCTTCCCTGCAGCATCCTTCTCACTAACCTGTTCCAACACTTTCTTCATCCTAACTACCCCTATTCCCGGTAAAACTGTGACGTCCAGCTTTCCCCCGGCCTGCGCTCCTACTCCCCGAACGAGTGAGTCTCCTAGCAGCATCACCCCTCTCAAGCCCTCCCTGTCTGCCTCAACCTCAACCTCCTCTGCAGCCCTACTCTGTCCCAGTCTACCACTATCTTCCTCTGTCCTAAGTACTTCCTTAGCCTTGGTTTTTCCCATTGCCTTCCCAACCTTAGCCCTAGCTTCATCCTGCCCATCACTGATTACCTTTACCACAGGTGTCTCCTTACCCTTATACTCAGCACTACTCCTAGGCCCGTTCCCCATGCTCACTTCATCTACATACCATCCCCTAACCTTACCCGCACTATCTCCCTCGAAATCCTTTCCCTCCTTAGCCTTCCTCAACTTCCGCTTTAACCTAGCAATAGTACTCCTTAACTGCTCTTCTAACTCTCCCCACTTCCCTGCCTCCTTTTCTTCTACCTTATCTTTCCAATCCCCCACACAGCTACCACACAACCACACAACTGAACTGCATTTCCCCAGAATCTTATATTCCTCCCCAAAGACACGCGGCACACTGCATGCACCATGCTCCCACGACTCACACACACCACACTTCAAAGCCTTCTGCCTACTGCTCACAACCTTCCTACACCTTTTACAACTACTAGAATCCTCTACACCTACACTACCCTGCATTTTCACAAGAGCTGGACTGATATTACAAAGAATGTTACCCTCTAGAACTACCTCGACAATAATGACCCTACAAACAAGTAACTAGGCCCTTCACTACCTGAGCTTACACAGAACTAAACAAAACCGGACGCTCTTGACCTCAAAAACAATAGGCTAACACAGAGCAACAACACTGCCAAACTTTCAACTACTTATAAACACAACTAAAACTTTTCGAATTTCTTCAATAACACTTCACCATACTACTGTAACCTTTAACACTGATTTCCTCACAATACCCTTCAACTGTTCTCAAAAGAACATTGATTAAACTAAAAAACACTAGCACACAAACTTCAAGCGTGTTTGCTGGCCAATTCAAGATGGCGGATTCCCAATAGTCACAATAGTCACAATTACCACAATAGTTTCTTTAATATACAAGTTCACAATTTTGCCTGAACTTTTCACAAGATAGCAAAGCATATGCATCATATCAAATTGATGAGATGTTCAAGTGAATACAAATCGCAAGTTTACGTTCTAGATGGGGCGATGATGAAATGGTTGTTATGAGGCTTGGCCTACCTACCATCCAACCAGCTTTACTCGGATTTTATTACTATTACAGAAGTGATTTTAAATATTAATTATGCGGGTTCTGTAATCTGTGTGCTGCTCGATAATGGAGAATAATTGAAATCATCATGTATAGGCCTACTCCTCCCTCCAACTTTTATTCCGCGGTACTCATAGAGAAGCCGACTCGGCGAATATTACGTATGACTCACTGAGTCACCGGTCACCGCTCCAGACCTTTCCACAGTAACTCTAAATGATTTACACGTTACACTTTTTATTTCACTTACACTAGTTCGCATTTTATTGATATAGGCCTATCAAGTCAAACCTGTGAACAAAAAGTGAAGCCGGACAAAGTTGTTTGCATTCAATATGTAATAATAATTATTTGTTCAATGCTCTTTTACCGAAGACGACGACGCTTGACCCTTTATCATACTCTACGGTCTACACCTATAATAATTATCCATGTGAAAAATAAGTGGTTCCAGTCTAGACGGACTGAATGCCGCCGGGGCCCCTGGCCTGTGGGGCCCCCAAAATATATAAGTCTGCAATAATACTTGATTTATGAGAATATTTCAATTCAATTTTTCAATTTAATTTTTCAGTTGAATTTTTCCATTGAATTTGGCTTCACTGTTGCAGTTTTGACTGTGCAGTTTTCAAGCAATAATTTATGGCTGTCAATCACTGTCAATTCGCATATTTCTATTGTGACATAGATCGGTCAGGTGACGGAGCGGGCGATAGAACATTGGTGTATTTACAATGATTCTCAGAAATAAATCTAGTCTGAAGGACAGACGTTTGTACAATACTGAACAAAATATAATCATATCCCGCAAATATTGGTGGTTCTGGCACAGCCTATTTTTCCTTTTTTTTCTTCCGGTACAAGGGTGATCGTTTGAGACGGACCAATGGTAAAGATTAGGATTCGCACCTTACGGCCCCCTTTGACCACTACGCTGCATGTGCTTTGAAGCTAGGCTACTTTACTTGTGGGACTTTTTTTCTTACAATATTGTCATTCGACATTCGATACTGATTCTTGATGTCGATCTCTTGTGATGGACCACTTGAATATTTTAAATCAAACCATGTTTCAATATTATGGTTTGTCGTTCCTCCACTCCTATTTGAGCGCGAGTTTTAACTGAGAACAAGTAGTAAAACGTTCTCATCCTAGTCCCATGGGTGTGACCCTCTACAGCACACACATGTTCGGTTTTAACAAATTAGTGTATAACGTCTTTAGTAATAGTTTAGTCTTAGTTTCACATGGTGTTCTCATCTAAATTTCACTTGCACCTTCATCTAACACTACTTACCTTTTGGTTCAGCAACTTATTTTGACAGGCGCTAAATAGCCTCGCTGTCGATGCGCCTTAAAACCCCAATATTCATTCAATATTCATTCTTACAATTTTTGAAATCAAATATATTCATTTGAGAATTATTGTGGATTACTGTCCACTAAATATGATGTATACAATCGCAAAGACTATATAGCTTTCGATTTTCGAAGAATATTTTTGAGCCTCAAGAGGACAGTGTATACTGAAATGAAGTAAACATTTTTTTCTGACGATAACTGTGAACGACGAAGGGTATTGAAATCATGATTTTGGGGTAACAAATATATATTTGATACCTATCAACGTGTCAAATACAAAATTAAATACTTCATCAATTGTAATGAGGTTCTCACTAGTAAGCAAAAATAGCTTTTTTCTTACTGGGCCTATTGAAACTCAAACTACAATTAACAGATTGAAAGCTCTATCATTGATATCTTTGTTACCCCAGAATCAGAAATTTGATATCACTTATCGTTCACAAGTTATTTGTGTGACTTTCTTTGCTCTGTCATTGTTGTTATTGTGTCTTGAATTTCCTGCACAAAAGGGTGTGATGGGTAACATTCTGTGGTGGCTTGAAGAGCACCCAGCGAGTCACTACAGATAACAAATGTTGATCGTGTGTCATGTAGTGCAAAGTGCAAAGCTTTTATAAGTGCAAACAATTCCGCCGAATAAACACTACATGTCGGTGTTAGTTTATAGCAGAAGTGAACATTGTCAACAACAAATGAGCAGCCAACAGAGTTGTTCAGTTTCGACCCATCGGTGTATATGAAAGTAGAGTCTTTAAACTTGTAGCGTATTTCCTGAAACAGTGATCTATAGACTACCTGAGATGTATTCGATTTGATCTGACTGGATAGGTCCAGTATAAGATTTGGTCGATGGATAGTCCAAGGTGGGATTCTGCTACTTTTGTTGACAAATACACTAGGCAGATGGTAATCAATACGTTCTAGAAGTTCTTTGGCACGTATTTCTAGTGGACGGGTAGTAAGCAGCTGGACTACAAGATAAGTAGCAAGTCTATTTACACGATATGCTTATTCAATAGACACAACGTCGAGGAACGGATGGGCATAGAAAGCCTTTCGATAATGGAAAATGTATTAGTGGAAAGCGTCGTTGACGAATTGGAAAGTGAAAGTAGTATTGCAAGTGATGAGCCCAGTGTTTGTGAATCTAACACAGCGAAAAAGAATTTTTGTATCACACTGTCCGCTGAGGAGAGGGCAAGAATCAAACCAGAAAGTATTCACTACAAATGCAGTGAACCTACCGAGCCTTACAGAAAACGTAGAGAGTATAAAGTTTTGAAGAAAGGTATTTGAACGCATGTAATCTACGAGCACTTTTTGGCAATTACAGAACTCGCTTGTATTCTTATTTTCAAGAGAGCGAAAGTCTACGAAAATGGTGATTGCTAAGTGCGAATTGTTGGGAAATGTAAAACATGTAATTCAAAATTCAATGGTACAGTAGAGAAGGAACCATTACCGGATAAAAGAGTTTTAATTGAAAGCAGTTTCGCAGGAAATTATAAAGTACGCCACAATGTGGATAAACGTCCACTATCTGGAGCACTTCGAGTATCAGCAGTTGATTCACTAACAAACTGTGTAGTCAGTTCAAGCATGCTCCAACGAACAATGGCAAGTAGGCAAATGGATTTTGGCGATTTGGAACCAGCAAATATTCCAAGCTTAAATGTACTCAGAGTGGCCAAATCATTGCATTTGAAGCGATTGAGACTACACGATGATCCTGTTGTATCGCTCACCCTCGCAAAGCATTCGTTTTTGAAAGAAGTTGTACGAGATATCGGATACGATAGATTTTTCGTGCATTATTGGTCTGCGAATCAAATGCATGTTCACACGGCATACTGCAAAAGTGCAGGGTTGTCTAGAGTAAGCATTGACGCTACTGGTGGTTTATTCCAACGGTTAAAGCGTGACCTTGGTGAAAAATCGGGAAGTATATTTCTGTATGAAGTAACAGTGCGAGATGTTACCCATAATAAACTGTACACTGTTGCAAATATGGTCTCGGAACGGCACGACACCAATAGTATTCTGTATTGGCTTGGGGAATGGGTCCGAAATGGTGCCCCAATCCCCGACGAAGTTGTAACAGACATGTCTGGCCCACTGCAAAGCGCCGCGATTCGAACGTTCACTCACTTCAATTCTCTAGCAAGCTACATAACCGAATGCAGAAAAATCCTTCTACCGAGCCCACAGCAACTGAACCTACCAAAGTGTTTTCCTAAGAAGCGACATCAATCATACAATAAAACTCATCACCAGTATGAAAGTTTTTCATGGAAAACCACAGAGGGTAAGACAATTTTATTGTAAGGCAATGGGTCAGCTTGTACAATGTACCATTATTGAGAACGTGGAGAAAATCCTTTCTGCAATATTTACTGTGGCCCTAAGTGAGTACGAAGGAGAGTACGAGAATACAGAAGAGAATACTCCTTGCGAAATTGCAAAGGAATATCTGAAAAGCTTGATTGCCACGGGAAACCCAGACATTGACTTTGATCTTGAAGTAGAGTTGGTGGAAGAATTTGATGTTGATGGTGAAAACCCATCTCATGACTGGGCATCGAGAATTGAATCATCAGTCTCAGATAAAGTGAATGGCTGTATTGGTAAGCGAGACAACATTCAGTTTCTTCCTCCTCTTGTTCTTGCACTAAAGAAATTGGTGAAAATCTTGCCATTATGGAGTGGTGTCATGGTTCCATTTTACAACGAAGGAGACTCTACTGCAAGCAGTACTGCAGTAGAGAGTAGCTTCAAGGACTTGAAACATGCGATATTCAAGTCAAGTCAGTTGCCAGCGAGAGTCGATGACTTCGATATTCAGCACGCTGTTGCAATCGATGGGTCGATGAAACTTGCAGAAAGCAGATTCCGTGACGACATGAGCAGATTGAGTGAAGACGAAATGGAAGAAGATGTTGATAATCCTTGTGAATGTGATTCAGACGATGTGGGAAGAGTTCCCAAGTAGAACAACGACGGCGGAACAACGGTGTTTTCCAACTCCGGATTTCAGGAGTTAAGACAAGAGAAACGGAGTTGTGAATACGGCGGTACCCGCCACTGATCTTCCCCTGAACCAGCGTTGGTCCAACGGTGTAAGCCAACCCACAAACGCATGCAATACAACACCAAACCCCCTCTGGGCCGCACCCAATCCACCTCGGATACTCCACGAAAACACCACAATAAAACCTCAAAACCGCTATGAGCCCGCTGCTATTCGACCTCCTACCATCGCCTGATCCGCCACAAAACCACTGCTCTGCCTGCTTCCATCCTCCTGCGATACGCGTCTGATACTCCACTAAAACACCACAAAACCGCTGCTATTCCACCTTCCACCCCCGCCTGATCCGCCACAAAACCACTGCTCTGCCTGCTTCCATCCTCATGCGATACGCGTCTGATACTCCACTAAAACGCCACAAAACTGCTGCTATTCCACCTTCCACCCCCGCCTGATCCACCACAAAACCACTGATCTGCCTGCTTCCATCCTCCTGCGATACGCGTCTGATACTCCACTAAAATACCACAAAACCGCTGCTATTCCACCTTCCACCCCCGCCTGATCCGCTACATAACCACTGCTCTGCCTGCTTCCATCCTCCTGCGATACGCGTCTGATACTCCACTAAAACGCCACAAAACCGCTGCTATTCCACCTTCCACCCTCGCCTGATCCACCACAAAAACACTGCTCTGCCCGCTTCCATCCTCCTGCGATACGCGTCTGATACTCCACTAAAACACCACAAAACCGCTGCTATTCCACCTTCCACCCTCGCCTGATCCACCACAAAACCACTGCTCTGCCTGCTTCCATCCTCCTGCGATACGCGTCTGATACTCCACTAAAACACCACAAAACCGCTGCTATTCCACCTTCCACCCCCGCCTGATCCGCTACATAACCACTGATCTGCCTGCTTCCATCCTCCTGCGATACGCGTCTGATACTCCACTAAAACGCCACAAAACCGCTGCTATTCCACCTTCCACCCCCGCCTGATCCGCCACAAAACCACTGCTCTGCCTGCTTCCATCCTCATGCGATACGCGTCTGATACTCCACTAAAACGCCACAAAACTGCTGCTATTCCACCTTCCACCCCCGCCTGATCCACCACAAAACCACTGATCTGCCTGCTTCCATCCTCCTGCGATACGCGTCTGATACTCACTAAAACACCACAAAACCGCTGCTATTCCACCTTCCACCCTCGCCTGATCCACCACGAAACCACTGCTCTGCCTGCTTCCATCCTCCTGCGATACGCGTCTGATACTCCACTAAAACGCCACAAAACCGCTGCTATTTCACCTCCTACCATCGCCTGATCCGCTACATAACCACTGCTCTGCCTGCTTCCATCCTCCTGCGACACGCGTCTGATACTCCACTAAAACGCCACAAAACCGCTGCTATTCCACCTCCCACCATCGCCTGATCCGCTACAAATCACTGCTCTGCCTGCTTCCATTCTCCTACGATACGCGTCTGATACTCCACTAAAACGCCACAAAACTGCTGCTATTCCACCTTCCACCCTCGCCTGATCCGCCACAAAACCACTGCTCTGCCTGCTTCCATCCTCCTGCGATACGCGTCTGATACTCCACTAAAACGCCACAAAACCGCTGCTATTCCACCTTCCACCCCCGCCTGATCCACCACAAAACCACTGCTCTGCCTGCTTCCATCCTCCTGCGATACGCGTCTGATACTCCACTAAAACACCACAAAACCGCTGCTATTCCACCTCCTACCATCGCCTGATCCGCCACAAAACCACTGCTCTGCCTGATTCCATCCTCCTGCGATACGCGTCTGATACTCCACTAAAACACCACAAAACCGCTGCTATTCCACCTTCCACCCCCGCCTGATCCACCACAAAACCACTGCTCTGCCTGCTTCCATCCTCCTGCGATACGCGTCTGATACTCCACTAAAACGCCACAAAACCGCTGCTATTCCACCTTCCACCCCCGCCTGATCCACCACAAAACCACTGCTCTGCCTGCTTCCATCCTCCTGCGATACGCGTCTGATACTCCACTAAAACGCCACAAAACCGCTGCTATTCCACCTCCTACCATCGCCTGATCCACCACAAAACCACTGCTCTGCCTGCTTCCATCCTCCTGCGATACGCGTCTGATACTTCACTAAAACACCACAAAACCGCTGCTATTCCACCTTCCACCCTCGCCTGATCCACCACAAAACCACTGCTCTGCCTGCTTCCATCCTCCTGCGATACGCGTCTGATACTCCACTAAAACACCACAAAACCGCTGCTATTCCACCTTCCACCCCCGCCTGATCCGCTACATAACCACTGATCTGCCTGCTTCCATCCTCCTGCGATACGCGTCTGATACTCCACTGAAACGCCACAAAACCGCTGCTATTCCACCTTCCACTCCCGCCTGATCCGCCACAAAACCACTGCTCTGCCTGCTTCCATCCTCATGCGATACGCGTCTGATACTCCACTAAAACGCCACAAAACTGCTGCTATTCCACCTTCCACCCCCGCCTGATCCACCACAAAACCACTGATCTGCCTGCTTCCATCCTCCTGCGATACGCGTCTGATACTTCACTAAAACACCACAAAACCGCTGCTATTTCACCTCCTACCATCGCCTGATCCGCTACAAATCACTGCTCTGCCTGCTTCCATCCTCCTGCGATACGCGTCTGATACTCCACTAAAACGCCACAAAACCGCTGCTATTCCACCTTCCACCCCCGCCTGATCCGCTACATAACCACTGCTCTGCCTGCTTCCATCCTCCTGCGATACGCGTCTGATACTCCACTAAAACACCACAAAACCGCTGCTATTCCACCTCCTACCATCGCCTGATCCGCCACAAAACCACTGCTCTGCCTGCTTCCATCCTCCTGCGATACGCGTCTGATACTTCACTAAAACACCACAAAACCGCTGCTATTTCACCTCCTACCATCGCCTGATCCGCTACAAATCACTGCTCTGCCTGCTTCCATCCTCCTGCGATACGCGTCTGATACTCCACTAAAACACCACAAAACCGCTGCTATTCCACCTTCCACCATCGCTTGATCCACCACAAAACCACTGCTCTGTCTGCTTCCATCCTCCTGCGATACGCGTCTGATACTCCACTAAAACACCACAAAACCGCTGCTATTCCACCTTCCACCCTCGCCTGATCCGCTACATAACCACTGCTCTGCCTGCTTCCATCCTCCTGCGATACGCGTCTGATACTTCACTAAAACACCACAAAACCGCTGCTATTTCACCTCCTACCATCGCCTGATCCGCTACAAATCACTGCTCTGCCTGCTTCCATCCTCCTGCGATACGCGTCTGATACTCCACTAAAACGCCACAAAACCGCTGCTATTCCACCTTCCACCATCGCTTGATCCACCACAAAACCACTGCTCTGTCTGCTTCCATCCTCCTGCGATACGCGTCTGATACTCCACTAAAACACCACAAAACCGCTGCTATTCCACCTTCCACCCTCGCCTGATCCGCTACAAATCACTGCTCTGTCTGCTTCCATCCTCCTGCGATACGCGTCTGATACTCCACTAAAACACCACAAAACCGCTGCTATTCCACCTTCCACCCTCGCCTGATCCGCTACATAACCACTGCTCTGCCTGCTTCCATCCTCCTGCGATACGCGTCTGATACTCCACTAAAACACCACAAAACCGCTGCTATTCCACCTTCCACCCTCGCCTGATCCGCTACATAACCACTGCTCTGCCTGCTTCCATCCTCCTGCGATACGCGTCTGATACTCCACTAAAACGCCACAAAACCGCTGCTATTCCACCTCCCACCCTCGCCTGATCCACCACAAAACCACTGCTCTGCCTGCTTCCATCCTCCTGCGATACGCGTCTGATACCCCATTAAAACACCACAAAACCGCTGCTATTCCACCTTCCACCCTCGCCTGATCCGCTACATAACCACTGCTCTGCCTGCTTCCATCCTCCTGCGATACGCGTCTGATACTCCACTAAAACGCCACAAAACCGCTGCTATTCCACCTTCCAACCCCGCCTGATCCACCACAAAACCACTGCTCTGCCTGCTTCCATCCTCATGCGATACGCGTCTGATACTCCACTAAAACGCCACAAAACTGCTGCTATTCCACCTTCCACCCCCGCCTGATCCACCACAAAACCACTGATCTGCCTGCTTCCATCCTCCTGCGATACGCGTCTGATACTCCACTAAAACACCACAAAACCGCTGCTATTTCACCTCCTACCATCGCCTGATCCGCTACATAACCACTGCTCTGTCTGCTTCCATCCTCCTGCGATACGCGTCTGATACTCCACTAAAACACCACAAAACAGCTGCTATTCCACCTCCTACCCTCGCCTGATCCGCCACAAAACCACTGCTCTGCCTGCTTCCATCCTCCTGCTATACGCGTCTGATACTCCACTAAAACACCACAAAACTGCTGCTATTCCACCTTCCACCCCCGCCTGATCCGCCACAAAACCACTGCTCTGCCTGCTTCCATCCTCCTGCGATACGCGTCTGATACTCCATTAAAACACCACAAAACCGCTGCTATTCCACCTCCTACCATCGCCTGATCCGCTACAAAACCACTGCTCTGCCTGCTTCCATCCTCCTGCGATACGCGTCTGATACTCCACTAAAACACCACAAAACCGCTGCTATTCCACCTTCCACCCTCGCCTGATCCGCCACAAAACCACTGCTCTGCCTGCTTCCATCCTCCTGCGATACGCGTCTGATACTCCACTAAAACACCACAAAACCGCTGCTATTCCACCTCCTACCATCGCCTGATCCGCTACAAAACCACTGCTCTGCCTGCTTCCATCCTCCTACGATACGCGTCTGATACTCCACTAAAACACCACAAACCCGCTGCTATTTCACCTCCTACCATCGCCTGATCCGCTACAAACCACTGCTCTGCCTGCTTCCATCCTCCTGCGATACGCGTCTGATACTCCACTAAAACACCACAAAACCGCTGCTATTCCACCTTCCACCATCGCCTGATCAGCCACAAAACCACTGCTCTGCCTGCTTCCATCCTCCTGCGATACGCGTCTGATACTCCACTAAAAGACCACAAAACCGCTGCTATTCCACCTCCTACCATCGCCTGATCCGCTACATAACCACTGCTCTGCCTGCTTCCATCCTCATGCGATACGCGTCTGATACTCCACTAAAACGCCACAAAACCGCTGCTATTCCACCTTCCACCCTCGCCTGATCCACCACAAAACCACTGCTCTGCCTGCTTCCATCCTCCTGCGATACGCGTCTGATACTCCACTAAAACACCACAAAACCGCTGCTATTCCACCTTCCACCCCCGCCTGATCCGCCACAAAACCACTGCTCTGCCTGCTTCCATCCTCCTGCGATACGCGTCTGATACTCCACTAAAACACCACAAAACCGCTGCTATTCCACCTCCTACCATCGCCTGATCCACCACAAAACCACTGCTCTGCCTGATTCCATCCTCCTGCGATACGCGTCTGATACTCCACTAAAACACCACAAAACCGCTGCTATTCCACCTTCCACCCTCGCCTGATCCGCCACAAAACCACTGCTCTGCCTGCTTCCATCCTCCTGCGATACGCGTCTGATACTCCATTAAAACACCACAAAACCGCTGCTTTTCCACCTTCCACCCTCGCCTGATCCGCCACAAAACCACTGCTCTGCCTGCTTCCATCCTCCTGCGATACGCGTCTGATACTCCACTAAAACACCACAAACCCGCTGCTATTCCACCTTCCACCCCCGCCTGATCCGCCACAAAACCACTGCTCTGCCTGCTTCCATCCCCCTGCGATACGCGTCTGATACTCCACTGAAACACCACAAAACCGCTGCTATTCCACCTTCCACCATCGCCTGATCCGCCACAAAACCACTGCTCTGCCTGCTTCCATCCTCCTGCGATACGCGTCTGATACTCCACTAAAACACCACAAAACCGCTGCTATTCCACCTTCCACCCTCGCCTGATCTGCCACAAAACCACTGCTCTGCCTGATTCCATCCTCATGCGATACGCGTCTGATACTCCACTAAAACACCACAAAACCGCTGCTATTCCACCTTCCACCATCGCCTGATCCGCCACAAAACCACTGCTCTGCCTGCTTCCATCCTCCTGCGATACGCGTCTGATACTCCACTAAAACACCACAAAACCGCTGCTATTCCACCTTCCACCATCGCCTGATCCGCCACAAAACCACTGCTCTGCCTGCTTCCATCCTCCTGCGATACGCGTCTGATACTCCACTAAAACGCCACAAAACCGCTGCTATTCCACCTCCTACCATCGCCTGATCCGCTACATAACCACTGATCTGCCTGCTTCCATCCTCCTGCGATACGCGTCTGATACTCCACTAAAACACCACAAAACCGCTGCTATTCCACCTTCCACCATCGCCTGATCCGCCACAAAACCACTGCTCTGCCTGCTTCCATCCTCCTGCGATACGCGTCTGATACTCCACTAAAACGCCACAAAACCGCTGCTATTCCACCTCCTACCATCGCCTGATCCGCTACATAACCACTGATCTGCCTGCTTCCATCCTCCTGCGATACGCGTCTGATACTCCACTAAAACACCACAAAACCGCTGCTATTCCACCTTCCACCCCCGCCTGATCCGCCACAAAACCACTGCTCTGTCTGCTTCCATCCTCCTGCGATACGCGTCTGATACTCCACTGAAACACCACAAAACCGCTGCTATTCCACCTTCCACCCTCGCCTGATCCGCTACATAACCACTGCTCTGTCTGCTTCCATCCTCCTGCGATACGCGTCTGATACTCCACTAAAACACCACAAAACCGCTGCTATTCCACCTCCTACCATCGCCTGATCCGCTACATAACCACTGCTCTGTCTGCTTCCATCCTCCTGCGATACGCGTCTGATACTCCACTAAAACACCACAAAACCGCTGCTATTCCACCTCCTACCATCGCCTGATCCGCCACAAAACCACTGCTCTGCCTGCTTCCATCCTCCTGCGATACGCGTCTGATACTCCACTGAAACACCACAAAACCGCTGCTATTCCACCTTCCACCCTCGCCTGATTCGCTACATAACCACTGCTCTGTCTGCTTCCATCCTTCTGCGATACGCGTCTGATACTCCACTAAAACACCACAAAACCGCTGCTATTCCACCTCCTACCATCGCCTGATCCGCCACAAAACCACTGCTCTGTCTGCTTCCATCCTCCTACGATACGCGTCTGATACTCCACTGAAACACCACAAAACCGCTGCTATTCCACCTTCCACCATCGCCTGATCCGCTACATAACCACTGCTCTGTCTGCTTCCATCCTCCTGCGATACGCGTCTGATACTCCACTAAAACACCACAAAACCGCTGCTATTCCACCTCCTACCATCGCCTGATCCGCCACAAAACCACTGCTCTGTCTGCTTCCATCCTCCTGCGATACGCGTCTGATACTCCACTGAAACACCACAAAACCGCTGCTATTCCACCTTCCACCCTCGCCTGATCCGCTACATAACCACTGCTCTGTCTGCTTCCATCCTCCTGCGATACGCGTCTGATACTCCACTAAAACACCACAAAACCGCTGCTATTCCACCTTCCACCCCCGCCTGATCCGCCACAAAACCACAGCTCTGTCTGCTTCCATCCTCCTGCGATACGCGTCTGATACTCCATTAAAACACCACAAAACCGCTGCTATTCCACCTTCCACCCCCGCCTGATCCGCTACATAACCACTGCTCTGTCTGCTTCCATCCTCCTGCGATACGCGTCTGATACTCCACTAAAACACCACAAAACCGCTGCTATTCCACCTTCCACCCCCGCCTGATCCGCCACAAAACCACTGCTCTGCCTGCTTCCATCCTCCTGCGATACGCGTCTGATACTCCACTAAAACACCACAAAACCGCTGCTATTCCACCTTCCACCATCGCCTGATCAGCCACAAAACCACTGCTCTGCCTGCTTCCATCCTCCTGCTATACGCGTCTGATACTCCACTAAAACACCACAAAACCGCTGCTATTCCACCTTCCACCATCGCCTGATCAGCCACAAAACCACTGCTCTGCCTGCTTCCATCCTCCTGCGATACGCGTCTGATACTCCACTAAAACACCACAAAACCGCTGCTATTCCACCTTCCACCCCCGCCTGATCCACCACAAAACCACTGCTCTGCCTGCTTCCATCCTCCTGCGATACGCGTCTAATACTCCACTAAAACACCACAGAACCGCTGCTATTCCACCTTCCACCATCGCCTGATCAGCCACAAAACCACTGCTCTGCCTGCTTCCATCCTCCTGCGATACGCGTCTGATACTCCACTAAAACACCACAAAACCGCTGCTATTCCACCTTCCACCATCGCCTGATCCGCCACAAAACCACTGCTCTGCCTGCTTCCATCCTCCTGCGATACGCGTCTGATACTCCACTAAAACACCACAAAACCGCTGCTATTCCACCTCCTACCATCGCCTGATCCGCCACAAAACCACTGCTCTGTCTGCTTCCATCCTCCTGCGATACGCGTCTGATACTCCATTAAAACACCACAAAACCGCTGCTATTCCACCTCCTACCATCGCCTGATCCGCCACAAAACCACTGCTCTGCCTGCTTCCATCCTCCTGCGATACGCGTCTGATACTCCACTAAAACACCACAAAACAGCTGCTATTCCACCTTCCACCATCGCCTGATCCGCCACAAAACCACTGCTCTGCCTGCTTCCATCCTCCTGCGATACGCGTCTGATACTCCACTAAAACACCACAAAACCGCTGCTATTCCACCTTCCACCATCGCCTGATCCGCCACAAAACCACTGCTCTGCCTGCATCCATCCTCCTGCGATACGCGTCTGATACTCCATTAAAACACCACAAAACCGCTGCTATTCCACCTCCTACCATCGCCTGATCCACCACAAAAACACTGCTCTGCCCGCTTCCATCCTCCTGCGATACGCGTCTGATACTCCACTAAAACACCACAAAACCGCTGCTATTCCACCTTCCACCATCGCCTGATCCACCACAAAACCACTGCTCTGCCTGCATCCATCCTCCTGCGATACGCGTCTGATACTCCACTAAAACACCACAAAACCGCTGCTATTCCACCTCCTACCATCGCCTGATCCGCTACAAAACCACTGCTCTGCCTGCTTCCATCCTCCTGCGATACGCGTCTGATACTCCACTAAAACACCACAAAACCGCTGCTATTCCACCTTCCACCATCGCCTGATCCACCACAAAACCA
Source organism: Brachyptera risi (assembly GCA_964007535.1). NCBI lineage: Eukaryota > Metazoa > Arthropoda > Insecta > Plecoptera > Taeniopterygidae > Brachyptera > Brachyptera risi. The sequence continues at coordinate 539,278 of OZ023333.1, forward strand.
CTGCTCTGCCTGCTTCCATCCTCCTGCGATACGCGTCTGATACTCCACTAAAACACCACAAAACCGCTGCTATTCCACCTTCCACCATCGCCTGATCAGCCACATAACCACTGCTCTGCCTGCTTCCATCCTCCTGCGATACGCGTCTGATACTCCACTAAAACACCACAAAACAGCTGCTATTCCACCTTCCACCATCGCCTGATCCACCACAAAACCACTGCTCTGCCTGCATCCATCCTCCTGCGATACGCGTCTGATACTCCACTAAAACACCACAAAACCGCTGCTATTCCACCTTCCACCCTCGCCTGATCCGCTACATAACCACTGATCTGCCTGCTTCCATCCTCATGCGATACGCGTCTGATACTCCACTAAAACGCCACAAAACTGCTGCTATTCCACCTTCCACCCTCGCCTGATCCACCACAAAACCACTGCTCTGCCTGCTTCCATCCTCCTGCGATACGCGTCTGATACTCCTCTAAAACACCACAAAACCGCTGCTATTCCACCTTCCACCCTCGCCTGATCCACCACAAAACCACTGCTCTGCCTGCTTCCATCCTCCTGCGATACGCGTCTGATACTCCACTAAAACACCACAGAACCGCTGCTATTCCACCTCCTACCATCGCCTGATCCGCCACGAAACCACTGCTCTGCCTGCTTCCATCCTCCTGCGATACGCGTCTGATACTCCACTAAAACACCACAAAACCGCTGCTATTCCACCTTCCACCCTCGCCTGATCTGCCACAAAACCACTGCTCTGCCTGCTTCCATCCTCCTGCGATACGCGTCTGATACTCCACTAAAACGCCACAAAACCGCTGCTATTCCACCTTCCACCCCCGCCTGATCCGCTACATAACCACTGCTCTGCCTGCTTCCATCCTCCTGCGATACGCGTCTGATACTCCACTAAAACACCACAAAACCGCTGCTATTCCACCTTCCACCCTCGCCTGATCCACCACAAAACCACTGCTCTGCCTGCTTCCATCCTCCTGCGATACGCGTCTGATACTCCACTAAAACACCACAAAACCGCTGCTATTCCACCTTCCACCCCCGCCTGATCCGCTACATAACCACTGCTCTGCCTGCTTCCATCCTCCTGCGATACGCGTCTGATACTCCACTAAAACACCACAAAACCGCTGCTATTCCACCTTCCACCCCCGCCTGATCCGCTACATAACCACTGCTCTGCCTGCTTCCATCCTCCTGCGATACGCGTCTGATACTCCACTAAAACACCACAAAACCGCTGCTATTCCACCTTCCACCCCCGCCTGATCCGCTACATAACCACTGCTCTGCCTGCTTCCATCCTCCTGCGATACGCGTCTGATACTCCACTAAAACACCACAAAACCGCTGCTATTCCACCTTCCACCCCCGCCTGATCCGCTACATAACCACTGATCTGCCTGCTTCCATCCTCATGCGATACGCGTCTGATACTCCACTAAAACGCCACAAAACCGCTGCTATTCCACCTCCTACCATCGCCTGATCCACCACAAAACCACTGCTCTGCCTGCTTCCATCCTCCTGCGATACGCGTCTGATACTCCACTAAAACGCCACAAAACCGCTGCTATTCCACCTTCCACCCTCGCCTGATCCACCACAAAACCACTGCTCTGCCTGCTTCCATCCTCATGCGATACGCGTCTAATACTCCACTAAAACACCACAAAACCGCTGCTATTCCACCTTCCACCCCCGCCTGATCCACCACAAAACCACTGCTCTGCCTGCTTCCATCCTCCTGCGATACGCGTCTGATACTCCACTAAAACGCCACAAAACCGCTGCTATTCCACCTTCCACCCTCGCCTGATCCACCACAAAACCACTGCTCTGCCTGCTTCCATCCTCATGCGATACGCGTCTAATACTCCACTAAAACACCACAAAACCGCTGCTATTCCACCTTCCACCCCCGCCTGATCCACCACAAAACCACTGCTCTGCCTGCTTCCATCCTCCTGCGATACGCGTCTGATACTCCTCTAAAACACCACAAAACCGCTGCTATTCCACCTCCTACCATCGCCTGATCCGCCACAAAACCACTGCTCTGCCTGCTTCCATCCTCCTGCGATACGCGTCTGATACTCCACTAAAACGCCACAAAACCGCTGCTATTCCACCTCCTACCATCGCCTGATCCACCACAAAACCACTGCTCTGCCTGCTTCCATCCTCCTGCGATACGCGTCTGATACTCCACTAAAACACCACAAAACCGCTGCTATTCCACCTTCCACCCCCGCCTGATCCACCACAAAACCACTGCTCTGCCTGCTTCCATCCTCCTGCGATACGCGTCTGATACTCCACTAAAACACCACAAAACCGCTGCTACTCCACCTTCCACCATCGCCTGATCCGCTACATAACCACTGCTCTGCCTGCTTCCATCCTCCTGCGATACGCGTCTGATACTCCACTAAAACACCACAAAACCGCTGCTATTCCACCTTCCACCATCGCCTGATCTGCCACAAAACCACTGCTCTGCCTGCTTCCATCCTCCTGCGATACGCGTCTGATACTCCACTAAAACACCACAGAACCGCTGCTATTCCACCTTCCACCCTCGCCTGATCTGCCACAAAACCACTGCTCTGCCTGCTTCCATCCTCCTGCGATACGCGTCTAATACTCCACTAAAACACCACAAAACCGCTGCTATTCCACCTTCCACCCTCGCCTGATCCGCCACAAAACCACTGCTCTGCCTGATTCCATCCTCCTGCGATACGCGTCTAATACTCCACTAAAACACCACAAAACCGCTGCTATTCCACCTTCCACCCTCGCCTGATCTGCCACAAAACCACTGCTCTGCCTGCTTCCATCCTCCTGCGATACGCGTCTAATACTCCACTAAAACACCACAAAACCGCTGCTATTCCACCTTCCACCCTCGCCTGATCCGCCACAAAACCACTGCTCTGCCTGATTCCATCCTCCTGCGATACGCGTCTGATACTTCACTAAAACACCACAAAACCGCTGCTATTCCGCCTTCCACCCCCGCCTGATCCGCCACAAAACCACTGCTCTGCCTGCTTCCATCCTCCTGCGATACGCGTCTAATACTCCACTAAAACACCACAAAACCGCTGCTATTCCACCTTCCACCCTCGCCTGATCTGCCACAAAACCACTGCTCTGCCTGCTTCCATCCTCCTGCGATACGCGTCTGATACTCCACTAAAACACCACAAAACCGCTGCTATTCCACCTTCCACCCCCGCCTGATCCGCTACATAACGACTGCTCTGCCTGCTTCCATCCTCCTGCGATACGCGTCTGATACTCCACTAAAACACCACAAAACCGCTGCTATTCCACCTTCCACCCTCGCCTGATCTGCCACAAAACCACTGCTCTGCCTGCTTCCATCCTCCTGCGATACGCGTCTGATACTCCACTAAAACACCACAAAACCGCTGCTATTCCACCTTCCACCCCCGCCTGATCCGCTACATAACCACTGCTCTGCCTGCTTCCATCCTCCTGCGATACGCGTCTGATACTCCACTAAAACACCACAAAACCGCTGCTATTCCACCTTCCACCCTCGCCTGATCTGCCACAAAACCACTGCTCTGCCTGCTTCCATCCTCCTGCGATACGCGTCTGATACTCCACTAAAACACCACAAAACCGCTGCTACTCCACCTTCCACCATCGCCTGATCCGCTACATAACCACTGCTCTGCCTGCTTCCATCCTCCTGCGATACGCGTCTGATACTCCACTAAAACACCTCAAAACCGCTGCTATTCCACCTTCCACCCCCGCCTGATCTGCCACAAAACCACTGCTCTGCCTGCTTCCATCCTCCTGCGATACGCGTCTGATACTCCTCTAAAACACCACAAAACCGCTGCTATTCCACCTTCCACCCTCGCCTGATCTGCCACAAAACCACTGCTCTGCCTGCTTCCATCCTCCTGCGATACGCGTCTGATACTCCACTAAAACACCACAAAACCGCTGCTACTCCACCTTCCACCATCGCCTGATCCGCTACATAACCACTGCTCTGCCTGATTCCATCCTCCTGCGATACGCGTCTGATACTCCTCTAAAACACCACAAAACCGCTGCTATTCCACCTTCCACCCCCGCCTGATCCGCCACAAAACCACTGCTCTGCCTGCTTCCATCCTCCTGCGATACGCGTCTGATACTCCACTAAAACACCACAAAACCGCTGCTATTCCACCTTCCACCCTCGCCTGATCTGCCACAAAACCACTGCTCTGCCTGCTTCCATCCTCCTGCGATACGCGTCTGATACTCCACTAAAACACCACAAAACCGCTGCTATTCCACCTTCCACCCTCGCCTGATCCACCACAAAACCACTGCTCTGCCTGCTTCCATCCTCATGCGATACGCGTCTGATACTCCACTAAAACACCACAAAACCGCTGCTATTCCACCTTCCACCCTCGCCTGATCTGCCACAAAACCACTGCTCTGCCTGCTTCCATCCTCCTGCGATACGCGTCTGATACTCCACTAAAACACCACAAAACCGCTGCTATTCCACCTTCCACCCTCGCCTGATCCACCACAAAACCACTGCTCTGCCTGCTTCCATCCTCATGCGATACGCGTCTGATACTCCACTAAAACACCACAAAACCGCTGCTATTCCACCTTCCACCCTCGCCTGATCCACCACAAAACCACTGCTCTGCCTGCTTCCATCCTCCTGCGATACGCGTCTGATACTCCACTAAAACACCACAAAACCGCTGCTATTCCACCTTCCACCCTCGCCTGATCTGCCACAAAACCACTGCTCTGCCTGCTTCCATCCTCCTGCGATACGCGTCTGATACTCCACTAAAACACCACAAAACCGCTGCTATTCCACCTTCCACCCTCGCCTGATCCACCACAAAACCACTGCTCTGCCTGCTTCCATCCTCATGCGATACGCGTCTGATACTCCACTAAAACACCACAAAACCGCTGCTATTCCACCTTCCACCCTCGCCTGATCCACCACAAAACCACTGCTCTGCCTGCTTCCATCCTCCTGCGATACGCGTCTGATACTCCATTAAAACACCACAAAACCGCTGCTATTCCACCTTCCACCCTCGCCTGATCCACCACAAAACCACTGCTCTGCCTGCTTCCATCCTCCTGCGATACGCGTCTGATACTCCACTAAAACGCTTCAAATCCGCTGCTATTCCACCTTCCACCCTCGCCTGATCTGCCACAAAAACACTGCTCTGCCCGCTTCCATCCTCCTGCGATACGCGTCTGATACTCACTAAAACACCACAAAACCGCTGCTATTCCACCTCCCACCCTCGCCTGATCCGCCACAAAACCACTGCTCTGCCTGCTTCCATCCTCCTGCGATACGCGTCTGATACTCCACTAAAACACCACAAAACCGCTGCTATTCCACCTTCCACCCCCGCCTGATCCGCTACATAACCACTGCTCTGCCTGCTTCCATCCTACTGCGATACGCGTCTGATACTCCACTAAAACACCACAAAACCGCTGCTATTCCACCTCCTACCATCGCCTGATCCGCCACAAAACCACTGCTCTGCCTGCTTCCATCCTCATGCGATACGCGTCTGATACTCCACTAAAACACCACAAAACCGCTGCTATTCCACCTTCCACCCTCGCCTGATCTGCCACAAAACCACTGCTCTGCCTGCTTCCATCCTCCTGCGATACGCGTCTGATACTCCACTAAAACACCACAAAACCGCTGCTATTCCACCTTCCACCCCCGCCTGATCCGCTACATAACCACTGCTCTGCCTGCTTCCATCCTCCTGCGATACGCGTCTGATACTCCACTAAAACACCACAAAACCGCTGCTATTCCACCTTCCACCCTCGCCTGATCCACCACAAAACCACTGCTCTGCCTGCTTCCATCCTCCTGCGATACGCGTCTGATACTCCACTAAAACACCACAAAACCGCTGCTATTCCACCTTCCACCCCCGCCTGATCCGCTACATAACCACTGCTCTGCCTGCTTCCATCCTCCTGCGATACGCGTCTGATACTCCACTAAAACACCACAAAACCGCTGCTATTCCACCTTCCACCCCCGCCTGATCCACCACAAAACCACTGCTCTGCCTGCTTCCATCCTCCTGCGATACGCGTCTGATACTCCTCTAAAACACCACAAAACCGCTGCTATTCCACCTTCCACCCTCGCCTGATCTGCCACAAAACCACTGCTCTGCCTGCTTCCATCCTCCTTCGATACGCGTCTGATACTCCTCTAAAACACCACAAAACCGCTGCTATTCCACCTTCCACCCCCGCCTGATCCGCTACAAAACCACTGCTCTGCCTGATTCCATCCTCCTGCGATACGCGTCTGATACTCCACTAAAACACCACAAAACCGCTGCTATTCCACCTTCCACCCTCGCCTGATCTGCCACAAAACCACTGCTCTGCCTGCTTCCATCCTCCTGCGATACGCGTCTGATACTCCTCTAAAACACCACAGAACCGCTGCTATTCCACCTTCTACCATCGCCTGATCCGCCACAAAACCACTGCTCTGCCTGCTTCCATCCTCCTGCGATACGCGTCTGATACTCCACTAAAACACCACAAAACCGCTGCTATTCCACCTTCCACCCTCGCCTGATCTGCCACAAAACCACTGCTCTGCCTGCTTCCATCCTCCTGCGATACGCGTCTGATACTCCTCTAAAACACCACAGAACCGCTGCTATTCCACCTCCTACCATCGCCTGATCCGCTACATAACCACTGCTCTGCCTGCTTCCATCCTCCTGCGATACGCGTCTGATACTCCACTAAAACACCACAAAACCGCTGCTATTCCACCTTCCACCCTCGCCTGATCTGCCACAAAACCACTGCTCTGCCTGCTTCCATCCTCCTGCGATACGCGTCTGATACTCCACTAAAACACCACAAAACCGCTGCTATTCCACCTTCCACCCTCGCCTGATCTGCCACAAAACCACTGCTCTGCCTGCTTCCATCCTCCTGCGATACGCGTCTGATACTCCTCTAAAACACCACAAAACCGCTGCTATTCCACCTTCCACCATCGCCTGATCCGCCACAAAACCACTGCTCTGCCTGCATCCATCCTCCTGCGATACGCGTCTGATACTCCACTAAAACACCACAAAACCGCCGCTATTCCACCTTCCACCCTCGCCTGATCTGCCACAAAACCACTGCTCTGCCTGCTTCCATCCTCCTGCGATACGCGTCTGATACTCCTCTAAAACACCACAAAACCGCTGCTATTTCACCTTCCACCATCGCCTGATCCACCACAAAACCACTGCTCTGCCTGCTTCCATCCTCATGCGATACGCGTCTGATAACCACTAAAACACCACAAAACCGCTGCTATTCCACCTTCCACCCTCGCCTGATCTGCCACAAAACCACTGCTCTGCCTGCTTCCATCCTCCTGCTATACGCGTCTGATACTCCACTAAAACACCACAAAACCGCTGCTATTCCACCTTCCACCATCGCCTGATCCGCCACAAAACCACTGCTCTGCCTGCATCCATCCTCCTGCGATACGCGTCTGATACTCCACTAAAACACCACAAAACCGCCGCTATTCCACCTTCCACCCTCGCCTGATCTGCCACAAAACCACTGCTCTGCCTGCTTCCATCCTCCTGCGATACGCGTCTGATACTCCTCTAAAACACCACAAAACCGCTGCTATTTCACCTTCCACCATCGCCTGATCCACCACAAAACCACTGCTCTGCCTGCTTCCATCCTCCTGCGATACGCGTCTGATACTCCACTAAAACACCACAAAACCGCTGCTATTCCACCTTCCACCCTCGCCTGATCTGCCACAAAACCACTGCTCTGCCTGCTTCCATCCTCCTGCTATACGCGTCTGATACTCCACTAAAACACCACAAAACCGCTGCTATTTCACCTTCCACCATCGCCTGATCCACCACAAAACCACTGCTCTGCCTGCTTCCATCCTCATGCGATACGCGTCTGATAACCACTAAAACGCCACAAAACCGCTGCTATTCCACCTCCTACCATCGCCTGATCCGCCACAAAACCACTGCTCTGCCTGCTTCCATCCTCCTGCGATACGCGTCTGATACTCCACTAAAACACCACAAAACCGCTGCTATTCCACCTCCTACCATCGCCTGATCCGCCACAAAACCACTGCTCTGCCTGCTTCCATCCTCCTGCGATACGCGTCTGATACTCCACTAAAACACCACAAAACCGCTGCTATTCCACCTTCCACCATCGCCTGATCCGCTACATAACCACTGCTCTGCCTGCTTCCATCCTCCTGCGATACGCGTCTGATACTCCACTAAAACACCACAAAACCGCTGCTATTCCACCTCCTACCATCGCCTGATCCGCCACAAAACCACTGCTCTGCCTGCTTCCATCCTCCTGCGATACGCGTCTGATACTCCACTAAAACACCACAAAACCGCTGCTATTCCACCTTCCACCCTCGCCTGATCTGCCACAAAACCACTGCTCTGCCTGCTTCCATCCTCCTGCGATACGCGTCTGATACTCCATTAAAACACCACAAAACCGCTGCTATTCCACCTTCCACCCTCGCCTGATCTGCCACAAAACCACTGCTCTGCCTGCTTCCATCCTCCTGCGATACGCGTCTGATACTCCACTAAAACACCACAAAACCGCTGCTATTCCACCTTCCACCCCCGCCTGATCTGCCACAAAACCACTGCTCTGCCTGCTTCCATCCTCCTGCGATACGCGTCTGATACTCCATTAAAACACCACAAAACCGCTGCTATTCCACCTCCTACCATCGCCTGATCCGCCACAAAACCACTGCTCTGCCTGCTTCCATCCTCCTGCGATACGCGTCTGATACTCCACTAAAACACCACAAAACCGCTGCTATTCCACCTTCCACCCCCGCCTGATCTGCCACAAAACCACTGCTCTGCCTGCTTCCATCCTCCTGCGATACGCGTCTGATACTCCACTAAAACACCACAAAACCGCTGCTATTCCACCTCCTACCATCGCCTGATCTGCCACAAAACCACTGCTCTGCCTGCTTCCATCCTCCTGCGATACGCGTCTGATACTCCACTAAAACACCACAAAACCGCTGCTATTCCACCTTCCACCCCCGCCTGATCTGCCACAAAACCACTGCTCTGCCTGCTTCCATCCTCCTGCGATACGCGTCTGATACTCCACTAAAACACCACAAAACCGCTGCTATTCCACCTTCCACCCCCGCCTGATCTGCCACAAAACCACTGCTCTGCCTGCTTCCATCCTCCTGCGATACGCGTCTGATACTCCATTAAAACACCACAAAACCGCTGCTATTCCACCTCCTACCATCGCCTGATCTGCCACAAAACCACTGCTCTGCCTGCTTCCATCCTCCTGCGATACGCGTCTGATACTCCACTAAAACACCACAAAACCGCTGCTATTCCACCTTCCACCCCCGCCTGATCTGCCACAAAACCACTGCTCTGCCTGCTTCCATCCTCCTGCGATACGCGTCTGATACTCCACTAAAACGCCACAAAACCGCTGCTATTCCACCTTCCACCCTCGCCTGATCTGCCACAAAACCACTGCTCTGCCTGCTTCCATCCTCCTGCGATACGCGTCTGATACTCCACTAAAACACCACAAAACCGCTGCTATTCCACCTTCCACCCCCGCCTGATCCACCACAAAACCACTGCTCTGCCTGCTTCCATCCTCCTGCGATACGCGTCTGATACTCCATTAAAACACCACAAAACCGCTGCTTTTCCACCTTCCACCCTCGCCTGATCCGCTACATAACCACTGATCTGCCTGCTTCCATCCTCCTGCGATACGCGTCTGATACTCCTCTAAAACACCACAAAACCGCTGCTATTCCACCTTCCACCCTCGCCTGATCCGCCACAAAACCACTGCTCTGCCTGCTTCCATCCTCCTGCGATACGCGTCTGATACTCCTCTAAAACACCACAAAACCGCTGCTATTCCACCTTCCACCCTCGCCTGATCTGCCACAAAACCACTGCTCTGCCTGCTTCCATCCTCCTGCGATACGCGTCTGATACTCCACTAAAAGACCACAAAACCGCTGCTTTTCCACCTTCCACCCCCGCCTGATCCGCTACAAAACCACTGCTCTGCCTGCTTCCATCCTCCTGCGATACGCGTCTGATACTCCTCTAAAACACCACAAAACCGCTGCTATTCCACCTTCCACCCTCGCCTGATCCGCTACATAACCACTGCTCTGCCTGCTTCCATCCTCCTGCGATACGCGTCTGATACTCCACTAAAACACCACAAAACCGCTGCTATTCCACCTTCCACCCCCGCCTGATCTGCCACAAAACCACTGCTCTGCCTGCTTCCATCCTCCTGCGATACGCGTCTGATACTCCACTAAAACGCCACAAAACCGCTGCTATTCCACCTTCCACCCTCGCCTGATCCACCACAAAACCACTGCTCTGCCTGCTTCCATCCTCCTGCGATACGCGTCTGATACTCCATTAAAACACCACAAAACCGCTGCTATTCCACCTTCCACCCTCGCCTGATCTGCCACAAAACCACTGCTCTGCCTGCTTCCATCCTCCTGCGATACGCGTCTGATACTCCTCTAAAACACCACAAAACCGCTGCTATTCCACCTTCCACCCCCGCCTGATCCGCCACAAAACCACTGCTCTGCCTGCTTCCATCCTCCTGCGATACGCGTCTGATACTCCACTAAAACACCACAAAACCGCTGCTATTCCACCTTCCACCCTCGCCTGATCCGCTACATAACCACTGATCTGCCTGATTCCATCCTCCTGCGATACGCGTCTGATACTCCATTAAAACACCACAAAACCGCTGCTATTCCACCTTCCACCCCCGCCTGATCCGCTACATAACCACTGCTCTGCCTGCTTCCATCCTCCTGCGATACGCGTCTGATACTCCTCTAAAACACCACAAAACCGCTGCTATTCCACCTTCCACCCCCGCCTGATCCACCACAAAACCACTGCTCTGCCTGCTTCCATCCTCCTGCGATACGCGTCTGATACTCCTCTAAAACACCACAAAACCGCTGCTATTCCACCTTCCACCCTCGCCTGATCCGCTACATAACCACTGCTCTGCCTGCTTCCATCCTCCTGCGATACGCGTCTGATACTCCACTAAAACACCACAAAACCGCTGCTATTCCACCTTCCACCCTCGCCTGATCTGCCACAAAACCACTGCTCTGCCTGCTTCCATCCTCCTGCGATACGCGTCTGATACTCCATTAAAACACCACAAAACCGCTGCTATTCCACCTTCCACCCTCGCCTGATCCGCTACATAACCACTGATCTGCCTGCTTCCATCCTTCTGCGATACGCGTCTGATACTCCTCTAAAACACCACAAAACCGCTGCTATTCCACCTTCCACCCCGCCTGATCCACCACAAAACCACTGCTCTGCCTGCTTCCATCCTCCTGCGATACGCGTCTGATACTCCATTAAAACACCACAAAACCGCTGCTATTCCACCTTCCACCCTCGCCTGATCCGCCACAAAACCACTGCTCTGCCTGATTCCATCCTCCTGCGATACGCGTCTGATACTCCATTAAAACACCACAAAACCGCTGCTATTCCACCTTCCACCCTCGCCTGATCTGCCACAAAACCACTGCTCTGCCTGCTTCCATCCTCCTGCGATACGCGTCTGATACTCCACTAAAACACCACAAAACCGCTGCTATTCCACCTTCCACCCCCGCCTGATCCACCACAAAACCACTGCTCTGCCTGCTTCCATCCTCCTGCGATACGCGTCTGATACTCCATTAAAACACCACAAAACCGCTGCTTTTCCACCTTCCACCCTCGCCTGATCCGCTACATAACCACTGATCTGCCTGCTTCCATCCTCATGCGATACGCGTCTGATACTCCACTAAAACACCACAAAACCGCTGCTATTCCACCTTCCACCCTCGCCTGATCTGCCACAAAACCACTGCTCTGCCTGCTTCCATCCTCCTGCGATACGCGTCTGATACTCCACTAAAACACCACAAAACCGCTGCTATTTCACCTTCCACCATCGCCTGATCCGCTACATAACCACTGCTCTGCCTGATTCCATCCTCCTGCGATACGCGTCTGATGCTCCACTAAAACACCACAAAACCGCTGCTATTCCACCTTCCACCCTCGCCTGATCTGCCACAAAACCACTGCTCTGCCTGCTTCCATCCTCCTGCGATACGCGTCTGATACTCCACTAAAACACCACAAAACCGCTGCTATTCCACCTTCCACCCCCGCCTGATCCGCCACAAAACCACTGCTCTGCCTGCTTCCATCCTCCTGCGATACGCGTCTGATACTCCACTAAAACACCACAAAACCGCTGCTTTTCCACCTTCCACCCTCGCCTGATCCGCTACATAACCACTGATCTGCCTGCTTCCATCCTCCTGCGATACGCGTCTGATTCTCCTCTAAAACACCACAAAACCGCTGCTATTCCACCTTCCACCCTCGCCTGATCTGCCACAAAACCACTGCTCTGCCTGCTTCCATCCTCCTGCGATACGCGTCTGATGCTCCACTAAAACGCCACAAAACCGCTGCTATTCCACCTTCCACCCCCGCCTGATCCGCCACAAAACCACTGCTCTGCCTGCTTCCATCCTCCTGCGATACGCGTCTGATACTCCATTAAAACACCACAAAACCGCTGCTTTTCCACCTTCCACCCTCGCCTGATCCGCTACATAACCACTGCTCTGCCTGATTCCATCCTCCTGCGATACGCGTCTGATACTCCTCTAAAACACCACAAAACCGCTGCTATTCCACCTTCCACCCTCGCCTGATCTGCCACAAAACCACTGCTCTGCCTGCTTCCATCCTCCTGCGATACGCGTCTGATACTCCTCTAAAACACCACAAAACCGCTGCTATTCCACCTTCCACCCTCGCCTGATCTGCCACAAAACCACTGCTCTGCCTGCTTCCATCCTCCTGCGATACGCGTCTGATACTCCATTAAAACACCACAAAACCGCTGCTATTCCACCTTCCACCCTCGCCTGATCTGCCACAAAACCACTGCTCTGCCTGCTTCCATCCTCCTGCGATACGCGTCTGATACTCCATTAAAACACCACAAAACCGCTGCTATTCCACCTTCCACCCTCGCCTGATCTGCCACAAAACCACTGCTCTGCCTGCTTCCATCCTCCTGCGATACGCGTCTGATACTCCTCTAAAACACCACAAAACCGCTGCTATTCCACCTTCCACCCCGCCTGATCCACCACAAAACCACTGCTCTGCCTGCTTCCATCCTCCTGCGATACGCGTCTGATACTCCACTAAAACACCACAAAACCGCTGCTATTCCACCTTCCACCCTCGCCTGATCCGCCACAAAACCACTGCTCTGCCTGATTCCATCCTCCTGCGATACGCGTCTGATACTCCTCTAAAACACCACAAAACCGCTGCTATTCCACCTTCCACCCTCGCCTGATCTGCCACAAAACCACTGCTCTGCCTGCTTCCATCCTCCTGCGATACGCGTCTGATACTCCACTAAAACACCACAAAACCGCTGCTATTCCACCTTCCACCCTCGCCTGATCCGCTACATAACCACTGCTCTGCCTGCTTCCATCCTCCTGCGATACGCGTCTGATACTCCACTAAAACACCACAAAACCGCTGCTATTCCACCTTCCACCCCCGCCTGATCCGCTACATAACCACTGCTCTGCCTGCTTCCATCCTCCTGCGATACGCGTCTGATACTCCACTAAAACACCTCAAAACCGCTGCTATTCCACCTTCCACCCTCGCCTGATCCACCACAAAACCACTGCTCTGCCTGCTTCCATCCTCCTGCGATACGCGTCTGATACTCCACTAAAACACCACAAAACCGCTGCTATTCCACCTTCCACCCCCGCCTGATCTGCCACAAAACCACTGCTCTGCCTGCTTCCATCCTCCTGCGATACGCGTCTGATACTCCATTAAAACACCACAAAACCGCTGCTATTCCACCTTCCACCCTCGCCTGATCTGCCACAAAACCACTGCTCTGCCTGCTTCCATCCTCCTGCGATACGCGTCTGATACTCCATTAAAACACCACAAAACCGCTGCTATTCCACCTTCCACCCTCGCCTGATCTGCCACAAAACCACTGCTCTGCCTGCTTCCATCCTCCTGCGATACGCGTCTGATACTCCTCTAAAACACCACAAAACCGCTGCTTTTCCACCTTCCACCCCCGCCTGATCCGCTACAAAACCACTGCTCTGCCTGCTTCCATCCTCATGCGATACGCGTCTGATACTCCACTAAAACACCACAAAACCACTGCTATTCCACCTTCCACCATCGCCTGATCCGCTACATAACCACTGCTCTGCCTGCTTCCATCCTTCTGCGATACGCGTCTGATACTCCTCTAAAACACCACAAAACCGCTGCTATTCCACCTCCTACCATCGCCTGATCCGCTACGAAACCACTGCTCTGCCTGCTTCCATCCTCCTGCGATACGCGTCTGATACTCCACTAAAACACCACAAAACCGCTGCTATTCCACCTTCCACCCTCGCCTGATCCGCCACAAAACCACTGCTCTGCCTGCTTCCATCCTCCTGCGATACGCGTCTAATACTCCACTAAAACACCACAAAACCGCTGCTATTCCACCTCCTACCATCGCCTGATCCGCCACAAAACCACTGCTCTGCCTGCTTCCATCCTTCTGCGATACGCGTCTGATACTCCTCTAAAACACCACAAAACCGCTGCTATTCCACCTCCTACCATCGCCTGATCCGCTACGAAACCACTGCTCTGCCTGCTTCCATCCTCCTGCGATACGCGTCTGATACTCCACTAAAACACCACAAAACCGCTGCTATTCCACCTTCCACCCTCGCCTGATCCGCCACAAAACCACTGCTCTGCCTGCTTCCATCCTTCTGCGATACGCGTCTGATACTCCACTAAAACACCACAAAACCGCTGCTATTCCACCTTCCACCATCGCCTGATCCGCTACATAACCACTGCTCTGCCTGATTCCATCCTCCTGCGATACGCGTCTGATGCTCCACTAAAACACCACAAAACCGCTGCTATTCCACCTTCCACCCTCGCCTGATCTGCCACAAAACCACTGCTCTGCCTGCTTCCATCCTCCTGCTATACGCGTCTGATACTCCACTAAAACACCACAAAACCGCTGCTATTCCACCTTCCACCCCCGCCTGATCCGCCACAAAACCACTGCTCTGCCTGCTTCCATCCTCCTGCGATACGCGTCTGATACTCCTCTAAAACACCACAAAACCGCTGCTATTCCACCTTCCACCCTCGCCTGATCTGCCACAAAACCACTGCTCTGCCTGCTTCCATCCTTCTGCGATACGCGTCTGATACTCCTCTAAAACACCACAAAACCGCTGCTTTTCCACCTTCCACCATCGCCTGATCCGCCACAAAACCACTGCTCTGCCTGCTTCCATCCTTCTGCGATACGCGTCTGATACTCCTCTAAAACACCACAAAACCGCTGCTATTCCACCTCCTACCATCGCCTGATCCGCTACGAAACCACTGCTCTGCCTGCTTCCATCCTCCTGCGATACGCGTCTGATACTCCACTAAAACACCACAAAACCGCTGCTATTCCACCTTCCACCCTCGCCTGATCCGCCACAAAACCACTGCTCTGCCTGCTTCCATCCTCCTGCGATACGCGTCTGATACTCCACTAAAACACCACAAAACCGCTGCTATTCCACCTTCCACCCTCGCCTGATCCGCCACAAAACCACTGCTCTGCCTGCTTCCATCCTTCTGCGATACGCGTCTGATACTCCTCTAAAACACCACAAAACCGCTGCTATTCCACCTCCTACCATCGCCTGATCTGCCACAAAACCACTGCTCTGCCTGCTTCCATCCTCCTGCTATACGCGTCTGATACTCCACTAAAACACCACAAAACCGCTGCTATTCCACCTTCCACCCCCGCCTGATCCGCCACAAAACCACTGCTCTGCCTGCTTCCATCCTTCTGCGATACGCGTCTGATACTCCACTAAAACACCACAGAACCGCTGCTATTCCACCTTCCACCCCCGCCTGATCCGCTACATAACCACTGCTCTGCCTGCTTCCATCCTCCTGCGATACGCGTCTGATACTCCACTAAAACACCACAAAACCGCTGCTATTCCACCTTCCACCCTCGCCTGATCCGCTACATAACCACTGCTCTGCCTGCTTCCATCCTCCTGCGATACGCGTCTGATACTCCACTAAAACACCACAAAACCGCTGCTATTCCACCTCCTACCATCGCCTGATCTGCCACAAAACCACTGCTCTGCCTGCTTCCATCCTCCTGCTATACGCGTCTGATACTCCACTAAAACACCACAAAACCGCTGCTATTCCACCTTCCACCCCCGCCTGATCCGCCACAAAACCACTGCTCTGCCTGCTTCCATCCTTCTGCGATACGCGTCTGATACTCCACTAAAACACCACAGAACCGCTGCTATTCCACCTTCCACCCCCGCCTGATCCGCTACATAACCACTGCTCTGCCTGCTTCCATCCTCCTGCGATACGCGTCTGATACTCCTCTAAAACACCACAAAACCGCTGCTATTCCACCTTCCACCCTCGCCTGATCCGCTACATAACCACTGCTCTGCCTGCTTCCATCCTCCTGCGATACGCGTCTGATACTCCACTAAAACGCCACAAAACCGCTGCTATTCCACCTTCCACCCCCGCCTGATCCACCACAAAACCACTGCTCTGCCTGCTTCCATCCTCCTGCGATACGCGTCTGATACTCCACTAAAACGCCACAAAACCGCTGCTATTCCACCTTCCACCCCCGCCTGATCTGCCACAAAACCACTGCTCTGCCTGCTTCCATCCTCCTGCGATACGCGTCTGATACTCCTCTAAAACACCACAAAACCGCTGCTATTCCACCTTCCACCCTCGCCTGATCCGCTACATAACCACTGCTCTGCCTGCTTCCATCCTCCTGCGATACGCGTCTGATACTCCACTAAAACGCCACAAAACCGCTGCTATTCCACCTTCCACCCCCGCCTGATCCACCACAAAACCACTGCTCTGCCTGCTTCCATCCTCCTGCGATACGCGTCTGATACTCCACTAAAACACCACAAAACCGCTGCTATTCCACCTTCCACCCTCGCCTGATCCGCCACAAAACCACTGCTCTGCCTGCTTCCATCCTCCTGCGATACGCGTCTGATACTCCACTAAAATACCACAAAACCGCTGCTATTCCACCTTCCACCCTCGTCTGATCCACCACAAAACCACTGCTCTGCCTGCTTCCATCCTCCTTCGATACGCGTCTGATACTCCATTAAAACACCACAAAACCGCTGCTATTCCACCTTCCACCCTCGCCTGATCCGCTACATAACCACTGCTCTGCCTGCTTCCATCCTCCTGCGATACGCGTCTGATACTCCTCTAAAAAACCACAAAACCGCTGCTATTCCACCTTCCACCCTCGCCTGATCCACCACAAAACCACTGCTCTGCCTGCTTCCATCCTCCTTCGATACGCGTCTGATACTCCTCTAAAACACCACAAAACCGCTGCTATTCCACCTTCCACCCTCGCCTGATCCGCTACATAACCACTGCTCTGCCTGCTTCCATCCTCCTGCGATACGCGTCTGATACTCCTCTAAAACACCACAAAACCGCTGCTATTCCACCTTCCACCCTCGCCTGATCTGCCACAAAACCACTGCTCTGCCTGCTTCCATCCTCCTGCGATACGCGTCTGATACTCCACTAAAACAACACAGAACCGCTGCTATTCCACCTCCTACCATCGCCTGATCCACCACAAAACCACTGCTCTGCCTGCATCCATCCTCCTGCGATACGCGTCTGATACTCCACTAAAACACCACAGAACCGCTGCTATTCCACCTCCTACCCCCGCCTGATCCGCCACAAAACCACTGCTCTGCCTGCATCCATCCTCCTGCGATACGCGTCTGATACTCCACTAAAACACCACAAAACCGCTGCTATTCCACCTTCCACCCCCGCCTGATCCGCCACAAAACCACTGCTCTGCCTGCTTCCATCCTCCTGCGATACGCGTCTGATACTCCACTAAAACACCACAAAACCGCTGCTATTCCACCTTCCACCCTCGCCTGATCCGCCACAAAACCACTGCTCTGCCTGCTTCCATCCTCCTGCGATACGCGTCTGATACTCCACTAAAACACCACAAAACCGCTGCTTTTCCACCTTCCACCCTCGCCTGATCCGCCACAAAACCACTGCTCTGCCTGCTTCCATCCTCATGCGATACGCGTCTGATACTCCTCTAAAACACCACAAAACCGCTGCTATTCCACCTTCCACCATCGCCTGATCCGCCACAAAACCACTGCTCTGCCTGCTTCCATCCTCCTGCGATACGCGTCTGATACTCCACTAAAACACCACAAAACCGCTGCTACTCCACCTTCCACCATCGCCTGATCCGCTACATAACCACTGCTCTGCCTGATTCCATCCTCCTGCGATACGCGTCTGATACTCCACTAAAACACCACAAAACCGCTGCTATTCCACCTTCCACCCCCGCCTGATCCGCCACAAAACCACTGCTCTGCCTGCTTCCATCCTCCTGCGATACGCGTCTGATACTCCTCTAAAACACCACAAAACCGCTGCTATTCCACCTTCCACCCCCGCCTGATCCGCCACAAAACCACTGCTCTGCCTGCTTCCATCCTCCTGCGATACGCGTCTGATACTCCTCTAAAACACCACAAAACCGCTGCTATTCCACCTTCCACCCTCGCCTGATCTGCCACAAAACCACTGCTCTGCCTGCTTCCATCCTCCTGCGATACGCGTCTGATACTCCTCTAAAACACCACAAAACCGCTGCTATTCCACCTTCCACCCTCGCCTGATCTGCCACAAAACCACTGCTCTGCCTGCTTCCATCCTCCTGCGATACGCGTCTGATACTCCACTAAAACACCACAAAACCGCTGCTATTCCACCTTCCACCCT